>NW_021026256.1:0-168522 GCF_004153795.1 Camellia sinensis
GAGACCTCAGCCTGACTATTCAAGGACCACTGATCTAGCGACCTCTGCACTGATACACTGCGCCTTTTTGACCTCTGCCTAGTAACCGAGGGTAAAGAAAGAAACACTGATTGTCGGTCTATCAGATCCCTAGATCGATTAAGTCTTCGGCCTCTAACTTAGAGTGCTCGGGAAATGTCTGCCTGGTCGGATGTAATTGTGCTAAACTACCTTGCAAAAAGAAAAATAAAGCATAATAAGGAAATAAACAACCGAAACGCGCAGTGTGCTATGTTATGAGCTAAATAAATTAAAGACAACACACAGTTGGCCTGACAACATACAATCGGCATAACAACACACAATCGGCATTTGTAAGCCGAGCACACTGTCCTTAACTCTGATCATTGTCCCCCAAATTGCTGCCCCAAAGCTGAATCTGATACCCTCAGGTAAAACTGATTCTCCAAATATTGATGTCCGCAGGCCTGATACCCAGACTTGCAAACTGATACACGCAATCTTGTAGAGACACACTCTGACAGCAAATAGCAAGCAAGTGAGAGCCAAAACACCCCTATGTTGGGGTAGGGTTTCCCTGTCCTATTTTGTCAGGAGCTAGGGTTTCACTACGCACACAGCGGTTTCAAACAACCTACAATCGGGTAAGCAACCTGTCCTAGTTTGGAATAGTCACTATGGATTCCGATATGCACTAGGTCGAATGGTCAAAAAGGGTGCCTCAGTAAAAATCGAGGTTTGTGTTCCCATCGTGGAAGAGCCCGCAACCGGTCAGCCTTATGGCACGCTTCTCAAAGCGAGCCTCCGACAAATCGTTCAGGAATAGCATACGGAAAATACGATGTCCTAAGCGCACCAATGCAAATGCAATGCAAAGAAACACATAAGTGTAGACAAAACAAGATATCATGAGTTCGAGTCAAGCTCTCTAACTCCCCAGCAGAGTCGCCAGAAACTGTGGAGACGCCCGAACGTCCCGGGAGAATCCCGTTTCGTTCATTTGGGCTTACCATAGTTCGGACTCAAATGTCACGGTTCTGAATCTAATCTCACAATGTGCGATGTAAGACCGATAAATCACCAAAGAGTCCAAATCCGGCAAATCGTTTTAGAAAACTGATTTTAAATAAAGAAGTGTCAAACATGGACTGCTTTTCCAGATACAGAGTCGCCACCTAAATATTTTGTTTTGGGGGAATTTAGGAAACCCTAACTCGTGCCTAAGGCCACATGTTCGTCATCACTAAAGTTGCCTCGGCTCGGAAACTTGGGTACGAGAGGGGAAGGTCATGCAATGAGCACCCCCGCTCGCCCAATCAAAGATCGGCCTGTACTAAGCATGATATCTTGTTTTTGAAAACACATGTGCTCTTATTCCGATTAATTAGCTAGTCTTACTACGTAATGCGCACAGCAAACAAGTATAGACTAGATTACCTAATTTGGAACGAAGCATCGCATATCCATTTGTTTGGAAAATGGTTTGAAGTTTGCTACTCGCAAGTAGGCTAAAATGCGGATTTCAATGAATTGTTCCAATTCAAGTAATCTAACCTTCACCCACAGGCATTCAGGTAGTTAATCACAGAAGCAGTTAGCCTCATGGCAACATTAACACACATGCAGTATGCCAAAGCGTAAACACGCATAGTGTACTTCGAGCCAAAACAAAGAACTAGTTAGAAATCATGCATGATCCTAGTTCATGTTAGGATGGCTAATGCAACACATGCGAGAATGCAACTAAAATAGGCTCGGCTATTCTAGAATGTCATGTGAAATGCAACTTGGTAACATGCTGTTAAACACGTATTCAAGTAATGTATTGAAAGTACAATGCAGTTAGTATGATGCGCCGAGCCCGGTACATGCAATATAGATGAATGGATGCACGCATGCAAGCATGAGGTATGCTAAATGAAATATTTCCTAAAACTAACCATCGTAAGCGGTTAAGTAAAAGGGAGAAAGAAATGGAGGTTGGAAGACATGCATCACACACACGCACACTTATTACAATAATGCGCCTTCTTGAAAGAGGGACCGAATAAGAAGCTAACTAGCTAATCTAAGCTAATTAAACTAATTATTACAAAACAAAATAATTAACTAATCCTAGTTAACTAATTATTAAAAAACGAATTAATAGCTAACGCATTAACTCATTAAAGTACAAGCCAAAGCAAAAGCTAGCTATCTAAGCATGGCAGCTAAGGAAAGCAGTAAAACAGGAGGTTCTCGAAGGGAGAAGACTGGATGCATGCTCAGTCGCCTCGTTCGGAAATCCAATGCGATACCCCGATTTGCCTCTGTTTTCATCTGTCCTCAGAAACTTGCACCAAGCTCCAGAAAGCTGAAACTTCACCTTGGGAGTCTTGTGGGTGGGTGACCGACCACTTTTGGTCTTTCCAGACACCTGCCAACCACTTTTGGTTGTTGAAACTAGAAAAGTGGTCGGCCAGCTAGTTTTTCTGCCTGGTTGGCCAGTTGTTGTTGCTGAACTGCAATTTGCTGCAACAGAGAGCAAGAAAGGGCATGGTAATGTATTTGCAAGATATGTGTGCACAACCACCCTCCCTATCATGTCATGAACTCAAGGGAGTGTAGGTTCTCAACCCTCGAGCCACCAATCACGCATTTCAATGCATGATGGCCAAGAGGCGAAGTTGCACAATTCAATGTAAAATGAATGCACAAGTAAACACATAAAGACTAAAACTCTACTACGATCTTCTAGCATTTCATTGTTATTTCCTAATGTTATCTTGTGTGTCATGTTTAAATCACTTTAAGTATGAAACATCCCTCATTTTCGGTGTTTGGACTAACACCTATTCCAAACACGATGCAAGCAAGAAACATGGCATGCACAATGCTATGTAATGAAATCTTAGCATGCGAACATGCAACTACATGGGATACTCAATGCAACTAGCAACCTAGCATACACAATGCAAGGCATAACATGGCATACACAATGCTAAATGTTAAGAACTAGATGGCATACTCAATGCAAGGCAATCATGAGGGTTCTTAACACAATGTAATGCATGCATGCAGAATGCAATGCAACAAGGGCAACAATGTGCAATGCACCAAACATGCTACAACATGCAAACCATATACTCAATGGACTTAAACCGAAATGGATAGACCTCAGTCATGCCAAAGCAGTGGCCATAATGCTAAAATGAAGGCACCGAAAACACGTACAAGCATGCATGCCAATTGGCTCACCAACTAAGGCACTAAGGTGCAACTCTCAAGAATACTTAAAGAGTGAAAAGTATGGAAGTATAGAAACACTAAGTGCACTGAAATTGGACAAGAAATGATGCCAAATTATTTAATTAACACAAGTATGGCATGCAATGATCCTTAAATATTAAAGCAAGCAAAGAGGACTACACATGAGGCATGCAATACGTGGCATAAATGCATGAACTAACCATGGACAAAGCTTAATTAGGTCAAAACAAGGACCTAAACATGCTAAGATGAGGGCTCAAATACCTAGGCATGCAAGCATACAAGCTAAGGCATAAGCTAGGCAACAATGCACAACCCTTAGAGGCACTTAAAGCATGATTGAGGTAGGAACATGGCAATGCTAAATGCTCTGAAATGTCATGTTAAGTGATGCCAAATCTTGTACACAACACAAATGAAGCATGCAATGGTGCTCAAAGCTTGAGGCAAGCAAGAGCATTTGTACTACAAGTATACAAAACATGAAGCGTGTGACCAAGACAACCCAAAGCAGTCCTAGAACATGTTAAAATGAGTCTAAAACATGCATGGAAGTAGGCCAAAATATGCTAGCATGAAGGGCATAAGGCATGATGCATACAAGGCAAATGAGGCGGATTACACTACACCTATTAAGACCAAGCATGGAATGACTTAACCAATAAAAATCAGAGTTATATCATGGCATAATAACCCCCAAAACACACTGAAATGAGAGCTCGCAAGTTATGGCATGAAGGCATACGCAATGACCCATGTTAAGGCATAAAACACAAACTATCCAAAGCATGGAATAGGTGATAAATGCAAGTGTGTGACCATGAAACATGGACTGAAATCACATAACAAGTGATGCCAAATCATTCAAATAGTCCAAGTAATGCATGCTAAAGGACTCAACACACAAGGCTAACAAGCTAGATTGAACCATAGCTATACAAAACAAGTCATGCATGGCCAAGACAACACAAATTAGACCTTAAACATGCTAAAACATGAACAAAGTCTTCTCAGAGCTAAGCCAAAAGCATGCTAAAATGACATGTTACAACATGATGTATGTTAGGCTATTTCATGGAACTACACTACAAGTGTATGGAGCATGCAAGGACCAACCAAATCAAACCAAGATAGAGGTATGACATGGTATAACATCACTTAAAACATGCTGAAATGGACTCAAATCAAGCTAGAATTACATGATACCTCATGAAGCATACAAAGCTAGTTTAAGAGATTTACACAACAAGTGTATTAACCATGCATGGAGTGACCAAACCAAGAAAAAACAGTGGTATGCCTCAGCAAAATAACCACAAATAAATGCTAAGAACAAGCCAACACAAGCTTAACAAAGATGCTCAAACATGAGGCATATGAAGCTAGTATACACAATACAATGAGAGGGGATGACCCTCTCCTATTTAGGACACCAAAACCACCTTTCCACCACTGAAAATCCTCTGGATTTTAGTGGTAGAAAGGTCATGCAAAGGCTTCACCAAGAGCCTAAAGGGATGGCTCAAAACAAGGCCTAAGAGGAAGTAAATCACCCCAAACGAAAAAGTGACCTAAACAACTATTTTAAGCACTTAAAAACAGAACTTTTTCTAGTTAAGAGTTAAGCTTAAAAACAGATGCAAGAAGGGTTTAAATCTTAAGCAAGAATGGGGGATTTAAGGGCTAAAGACTCACCCTTGAAGACCTTCTTTATAACTGCAACTCCAGCAGGTTCTTTAAGCTTAAACCAGTCCAAGAACACCAAAAACAACCCCTTAGCACCTCAGCAACCAAAGGAAGGTGTTTGAGTGTGTGTTTGTGTGTTAAACTAAAACAAATCTACAATTTTGAAGCACAAAAATGAAGAACCAAGCAAGATAGATACAAAACTATATGTATCTCTCTAAGGGCAATTTTCTGAACCTGAAGGAGGGAAGGGGAGCTTCCCTCTTATAAAAGAGGAAAGGCAAAGCTTCTAGGAGAAGCTAAGCACCAAGGCAATCCCTCCATACACGTGTATGGAGGATGGCCCTAATGTCCTCCAGCTGTGCCAGCTGGAGGAAAATATCTCCAAAAAGGTGTCAAAAAGCAGCCAACCACCTGAAGTGGTCATCCTGCTACTTAAAGTGGTCGGCTGACCACTTCAAGTGGTCTCTGAGAGAAAAAATTGGTCGGCTATGGTGGGTGAGAGTCCAGGGTATGAAAACAATGCAGTGGTGTGGTGGCTGACCAGAAAAGATGCCCCAAAGACCAAGAAAACCAGTTGTCCGACCAGAAAATTGGCTGGCAGAGGAAGAAGTGGTCGGCCAGGAGAAATACTGGTCTCCCACCCTTGTACCACCTTCCAAACAAGGAAAACAAGGTTTGTACCAAAAACAAACCAAAACAGATGCAAGACGAGAGATCGGGAGGCAAAACACGTGGCCGAAAGTCCCGAAAACTAGCTGACGAGCACCAAAAGTGGTATGCAACCACAAAAGTGGTCTCCCGAACCACAGTGTTCCTCTAGACAGAGGCAACAAGGTGTAGTTCAAAAACCATGCCAAACAGAGAACGTTAAGCGGTCCCGAGCCAAGGCGCGCGGCCAAAGGCTCTAAAAATCGAAAACTAGTCTCCAAACAGGAAAAGTGGTCTGCGACCACGAAAAGTGGTCTACGACCACAAAGAGATGGTCTACAAGACCTCTCCCTCCCTCCGGGGAAGAGAAACAAGATTCGGTCCACAAACCGAGCCGAAGCACAAAAGAGTTCAGAGGCCTGGAGGCAAGGCTCTCAGCTAAAACTCCGGAGACTCGAAACGAGCACAACATGCACCATCACCGAGCGCTCAATCGATGGCGCCTGAGTCTTAAGATCAGTCAAAAATGGGGTGTCTACAGGAGGCCACAGGAGTCCTTCCTGTTTTTCCGCAGATACTTCGACACCATCACCGCCGCAGAGGTATTTCAAACTTTACAGTTCATTTAAGCTTCGCTTTACATTGTACTTTTAACAGTAGATAACAAACTGTATATCCTATTATTTGCAGATCAGTTGGCAGCCTTGGGCTCCGTTGCCTGACGTAGTGAGGGAACAGTATGCGGGTGCTCGGGAGATTGCCCGGTTCAAGATTTTATTGGAGGGTCCGGTCTGCCGAGTTTGGTACCTGGGTGAGCGCTTCCTGCGTCAGACCCTCGGCTTACCGGAGCAGATAGTTCCGAGTCCACCTCATACCCATATGAGGCATACCGAGAGGTACACCTTGGAAGAGATGATGGATTTCACGATAGGCTGGGATTCTGACCCCTTCAGAGGTGAGGGCGACTACACCGAGTTCATCCAGGCTTATTTGATGCGGCCTCTGATCGGTGCTCACCAAGGCAAGAGAGAGAGAGGCTTGCAGTGCCAGCAGCAGGAACGGGAGCATCGAGGGCGGCTCAGGCCCGTAGCAGGAGTGGGTCCCGGAGGGGACAGGGAATAGAGTGGCCAGCCTTGCCCACTACCATGACATATCGAGGATAGGGTGGGGAGACTTATCAGATACCCATCGCTCCTCCTCCGGCTGATCATGAGCTTGTCAAAGTTCGCGGCTCGACCCCGGTACGTGCTTTATTTTGCATCCTGTACAGTCATTTCATTTCATTTAACATCCTGCAGAATACTAATGATTTCAACACTTTTGCAGGCTTCCATCGAGTACACTAGTCAGTCTTTGGAGCTGACGGCCTCAGTGATGGGGATGCTGCAGAGGAGCATCGACCTGTTGACCATTTACGGCATCCTGGTGAGTTCCTTCAACCTCAATCTCAAGACTCTGCACATTCTGTTCCATACTGATTTGATACATCACATTATCGATACGGCACTTGACACACAGCACTCACATACCACTCACGGCACTGATACACTATACTCACATACTATTCACAGCACTGATGCACTGTACTCATAGCATTCATATACTGCTCACAGCATTGCCCACGACATTCATACACTTTACTCATACACTGTATTCGGTATTCATACTCAACTTTACATAGCATAACTGATGCGTTTGCCAATTGTTCTTTTCAGGCCCCTTTCCAGATACCGGCCGCAGGGGGTGCTCCAGCAGGACCTTCAGCGCCTGCCAGAACAGCTGGGGGAGCCAGGCGGGTGATGAATATCCACAGCCAAGGCAGACACAGGTGAGCTCGTGCTACGAGTAGTTCACGGGAGCCTTCCCCTGATGATGATGCGGAGGCAGAGTCGTCCCAGGGTGAGGCCGGAGATGACTCAGATAGCGGAGGTGACGGCGGCGATCCTGGACCTTTGTCCAGGAAGAGGACGAGGACGGACTCCCGTATTTGAGGCGACCGGCACCCATCTAGACATTTTGTTGTTTTTCTTCTTCTTTTTTGCTTTATTTTTCTTTTTACTGGTAGTATAAGCACATTGTACTGCCTTAGGCAATTTTTGTTTTCTTCAAAACTATGTAATTTTGCAAAAGAAAATGATGGAATGAAACAGCTATTTTGTTGAAAAAGTGTTGTATTTGTACATTCTGAGCATCGCATCGCATTACATAACAATGTAAATGAGATTGAACTTTGTTTTGAAAACTAAACACTCGAATTGCAATTAATCAGGTAGTGAACCAACTAATGACAAAACAACTCGATAAGCAAAACAAAGAACTTAACAAGCTAACCCAATGTAAATACAACTCGATAAGCAAAACAAAGACTTAAAGAAAACATAATACAACTCGATAAACAAAAGTACAACAACTCGATAAACAAATTGCAGTAACACAGGCGCGACTTCGCAAAATCATCACCGGAAGGCATTTGAAATGGAACCAGTCACAAGTTCTCAACATATTCAACACATATACAGCTCAGAGAACAAGGGGAGAGGCCATCGGCCAAATTGAGAGGCCATCGGCCACAAGAAATGGCCATCGGCCAACATTACTAGCCGATCGGCCAAAAATGACAAGCAGCTCTAGAATGCTGACACCTGTCTTCCACTCAACACCTTATCCTCTACAAAAGCCTCAGTTTCGTAGTTTTCTCCATTTCAGCTCAGTTTTTGCACCAAATGGAAGCATTTCTTGTCCAGAATCTCACAAGTTGGATTGCCAATTTGGATGGCTCGGAAAAGCTGAATTTTTGGGGCTTCAGCATAAATGCACTATTCACGTTGAGCCGCACCCCGCTGCGTTTTCCGTTCCTCCATGCCGCGACAAGGTTTTGAAATCCAGTGACACACGTCTTTAGCTTTAGCGGACAAGAGATGTGTCCCACTTTCGAGGATTTCCAAGCTTTAATGGAATCCGAGCACGATAAAGAAATCTTACCTCGGCTCTGGTTCGGCCACGTCCAAGCCTTAGGACGGATGTGCGGCCTTACTATGCACGACACTCGGTCATTGATTCACGACAGAGAGCTGGACATTCCGAGCTTGATTTGCCGGTTTTCTGATGCCGGTGATCGCGGCGACCATTATTGGCAGGGTTATTGGCGACAAGCGCTTTGCTTGTGCATGTTGTGTTATTTCTTGTTTGCCCTAGGCTCTGGTGGGTTTAGTACTCGTTTGATTGAAGTCGCCAAGGGCTTAAAAGAGGGCAAGAGCTGTATCGCCATGACGCTAGCTGAGACGTTGATGGGATTGGACGCTTTTCATCGCCTGGAGATGACTAGATTCGCAGGGAGTCCACTACTATTGCTGGTAATGTTTCCCACCCCATCTCATATATATTGCTCACATCACTCGGCCCTCAGGCTCGGTTTTTCTCTTAAAACTTTTTTCTTACTTTTCTCTCAACGTACACCTTTCTATTATTTAATCTCTCATTTTTCATCCCTCCCCAGGTGTGGTTGATGGATAAATTGAGAGTGGTGGACTCATGCTCGGCATATTCAGCTCGCAGCTATTTCTTCTGACGACGTCTAGTCGATGCCCCTGATGAGGGATGGTGGTACAACTAGATGTGCAGTTTGTCCGTGGACCACATTGCTTGGCGCTGCCCTTGGCTTAATCTGCCGGCGATAAGCTACAGCATGACCCGCCAACCCAGGATTCAGTTGATTGGCCTGACACACTGTGTCTTTTACTTTCCGTTTCGGATCCGGCGCTAGTTCGGACATGATCAGACTTGTCCAGAGGAGGGGATAGAGTTTCTTGCTATATTTCCGGTCCGAGGCACACAGGTAGCTCGGTATGCCGCAGCATAGAGGACGAGAGAGCTTCTGGCCCCCGCTCCTACTTTCAGTTGCACCCTCTCTAATGAGTGCATAGATTGGCTCAATGAAGAGGCACAGGTAGGGCCCACTTTGGTATCAGAGGCTTCTACCAGCTCGGGGAGGGGACGCAAGAACACCTGACTATGCCTCGAATTTATTTGCTTTTAATCAGAACTTTCAAGTTTTCTTTATGAATGTAATGCAAAGCAACTTCAATTTGTATCCACGAGTATGAGAACTTTGTATTGAAATCAATGTAATTGAAGGTTGTGGGTATTGAAAATTTTTCGTCTGGTCCAAAAAAATGGTCTAAGTTGTAAAAATATTAATTTGAGCAAAATCAACTTTTATTAAAACTTTTCAATGCCATTTTCGATATGGATCAGAACTGGACATGCCTGAGATCTATCACTGAGATGTACAACCCGGATCCCAGCAACTGGAATGTTGCCCCTAGTCTGAATAGCACTGTACCAGAGATCACAACTGAGCTCCTGAATGCAAAATAGACAAAGATGACCGAACATGATCACACAGACAAAGTTGATTGGGGAGTGTTTATGGCTGGACTTCAGGATGAAGTTGCCTACGTATCCCAAAGATGGGAATCAAGCCTTACGTAGTTCGACTCTGGTTCACTCGTGTATTAACTCTCTCCTTTTGCGCTCTAACTTTTGCCAAGGCCACCCTTTCTGGGTTTTCAACATTGCAAGCTCAGTTTTTATTATTTCAAATTTTTTATGCTCTAACTTTTGCCTAGGTCACCCTTTTGGGTTTTTGGCCTAGCGAGCCACTCAGGGAAAATATTTCTTCAACTTGTCCATGTTGATCGGTTAGGAGAACTCTAGGCCATCTAGGTCCATTAGAACGACAGCTCCACCCAAACAGATGGACTTGATAATGTAAGGACCAGTCCAATTAGGTTTGAACTTGCCCCTAGGGTCGTAGATGGGAGCTTGGTTGTCTTTGAGCACCAAATCTCCTTCTTTCAAATTCCGAGACTTAACCTTCTTGTTGAAAGCCCTGGTAATTTGTCGTTGATAACCCTGAACATGATACAGTGCTTTCAGCCAACTTTCATCAAAGAGCATGAGTTCTTCGAATCTGTTTTGCTGCCAATCTGCCTCGACTATCTGATACTCGGCCAATACTTGTAATGACAGAACCTCAATTTCGATAGGTAGAACGGCCTCCATCCTATAGACCAAGGAATACGGAGTCGCCACAGTAGAAGTTCGAATTGAAGTCCGGTAGCCCCACAGAGCAAATGGCAGCTTATCTGGCCAGTCCCGGTAGGTTTCCACCATCTTTTGCAAAATGTGCTTGATATTCTTGTTGGCGGCCTCAACTGCTCCGTTGGTTTGTGGCCGATATGCAGATGACTTGAAAAAAGCCACATTGTATTTCTCTAACAAGTCGATCACTTCCTTCTTGAAGTGGGAACCATTATCTGAAATAATCTCGTTCCGGACCTCGTAGCGACAGATGATGTTATTCCTGATGAACTTTGCAACGTGCGATGCCTTCAACACCGCATAAGATTGGGCCTCAACCCACTTTGTAAAATAGTCTACCGCGACCAGAATGAACTCATGCCCATTGGACCCCTTCGGAGTGACAGCCCCGATCACATCAATCCCCCAGACTGAAAACGACCATGGTGAAGTCATGTTGTACAGCTTCGACAGCGGAATGTTCATGCGGTTTGCATGGATCTGACGTTTGTGGCATCGCCGAACAAAGCCACTACAATCCTCCTCTATGGTGGACCAATAGTAACCTAGTCTAAGGATCTTCCGGGCTAGCATCACCCCGTTCATGTGCGCTCCGTACTCTCCTCCATGGATGGCCTCCATCAGGCGCTTTGATTCTTCGGCATCAACACACAGCTTATGCATCCTGAGATGACCTCTCTTATATAGTTTTCCTCCGCAGACGATGAACTGAGCAGCCATTCTTCGAATTGCCCTTTTATCTTTGGCATATGCCCCTGGTGGATACACCTCTTTTTCCAAGAAATTCCAGACATCGTAATACCAGGGGTTCTCATCTTATACCTCATCTATGGTAGCAATCAGCTCGTAGGTCGATGTAAATTTTTGTTCGATGATGATCGGACGCATCTGGACTCCGAAAGGGATGTCTATCATAGAAGATAGAGCTGTTAGTGAATCAGTAAACCTGTTGTTCTCTCTTAACAGATGAGAGAAATTCAATTTCTCAAACTGAGGAATTAGCAAGTCCAAGGTCTGGTGGTAGATTCTCATCTTTTCTTCTTTGACTTTCCAATCTCCTTTAGCTTGAGATACAACAAGGTTCGAGTCCCCGATGACGTCCAACCGTTTTGCCCCTAGTTCCAGAGCTGCTTCTAGTCCAGCAATACATGCTTCATACTCTGCTTCATTGTTCGATACTTGGAACTGGAGTTTGAATGCTAGAGGTATACGGGAATTCTCGGGTGCTATCAGCAACACCCCTATCCCATACCCGTATTAGTTTAACGCTCCGTCAAAGTACATTGTCCAAAATTCTTCTTTGATATATGGCCTCGTCTAGGAACAAGTACTCAACTACTTCATCCCTTTCCACTAGGTGATCGGCTAGGAACTCCGCTACCGCTCTCCCCTTTACTGACTTGCACGTCACATACTTCAAATCGAATTCGGAAAGCAGAAGCAACCAACGAGCTAACCTACCCATAAGTGCCGGTTTCTTGAAGAGATATTTGATGGGATCTAATCTCAAAACCAGTATTACAGAGTGAGCTAACAAGTAGTGCCGCAGCTTCCCGGTAGCCCATACCAAGGCCAAGCAAGCAAGTCTTCTCCAGTGGAGTGTAGCGGGTCTCATAATCCAGCATCTTCTTGCTCAGGTAGTAGATAGCTCTCTCCACCTTGTCCTCAGACTCCTGTGCAAGCGTACAGCCCATTACAGTTTCAGTCACTAAAAGGTACAGAATCAACGGTTTCCCCGGCTCAGGTGGTGACAACACGGGTGGGTTCTGTAAATATTGCTTGATCTATTCAAAAGAAACTTGGCATCGGCCGTCCCATTGGAACTTCTTTCCTTTCTTCAGGAGACCAAACAGTGGTTCACAAGTCAAGGTTAATTTTTCAATAAACCGTCTTATGAATTGCACTTTACCCAGAAAGCCTCGCACCTCCTTTTCAGTCCTTGGTGGTGGCATTTCTAAGATGGCCTTGATTTTGGAAGCATCGATTTCGATACCTCTATGTGTAATCAAGAACCCCGGTATTTTCCCCGTTGTAACACCAAACGTACACTTCTGAGGATTCAGCCGCAACTGAAATTCTCTAATCCTTTGGAAGAACTTTTGCAAGGCGATGCAGTGGCCCTCTCTTTCCTTGGACTTGACAATCATGTCGTCCACGTACACCTCAACCTCTTTGTGGATCATGTCATGCAAAATTATGGTCGTAGCCCGTTGATATGTAGCCCCAGCATTCTTCAGCCCAAACGGCATCACCCTATAACAATAGGTTCCCCATGGGGTGGTAAAAACACTCTTCTCCCGGTCTTCGGGTGCCATCAATATCTGATTGTAGTCTGAAAAGCCATCCATGAATGAGAGCAATGCGTGCCCAGCGGTAAAATCCACTAATTCGTCGATATTCGGCAGAGGAAAGTCGTTCTTCGGACTGGATTTGTTCAAATCCCTGAAGTCCACACATACCCGAATTTTGTCGTCCTTCTTCGGCACTAGAACTATGTTGGCTAACCAAGTTGGGTATTCAGATACCAGCAAGAACCCTGTGTCAATTTGCTTGGTGACCACTTCTTTGATCTTGATAGCCCAGTCCAGGCAAATCCTTATAAGCTTCTGCTTAATAGGTCGGGCCTCTGGGTCAAGAGGGATCTAGTGCTGTATAATCTCAGGATCGATTCCAGGCATGTCTTTGTAGGACCACACGAAAACATCTTTGAAATCTTTTAATAAAGCGACTAAGCGCTCGCGCTCCTCTGATGACAACGTGGACCCGATCTGGACCTGCCGCGGGTCCTTCTCAGTACCAACATTAATTTGGATGATTTCATCAACCAACGGTTTAACAAACCTCTCCTACTCTTGATCTAGCAAATATTTCAAAACCAGAGGAATTTCTTCCTCGTCGTTTTCATCAAAATTTTGAAAGTCTGAATTAATGCAATAAATCAAGGGCACAGAAAAATACTTAAAGGCCACAGCCATTCCATTCTCATTAATCACTTCCAAGTCGCCTGATTCCTCTGTTACAACAGACTCAAAGGAAAAAGAAAAAAACGACCTAGACAGGACTGTGGCATCCGGGTTGTCACCCCTAGGAATACTAGACTCAGACTCAGACGAGCTGAAACCTGATTCTGACTCAACAGACTCGGTGGAATCAGATTCCGGCTCACTACCTGACCCGGTGCTGCTCCATAAGAATCCCTCCTCGTACTGCCAAACGAGGGAGGGTGCGATGGACGCATCTAGAATGTTTGAAAATGGGCTCACAGCCGTTTTATTCCCGATCATAGACACTGAGAGGTCATCCCCCAAGCACTCATGTACGATCGGAGGATCTGAAAGTAGACAAGCCAGTGCTACCCCCATTTCAATCTCGGTGCTCTCGGAATCCACTTCCTTACATTGCTCAACCTCAGCTGATGGGTCTGTCTGCTCTTCAGCAACATCATCCCCGGACAACTGTAAGTCAAAGAATATTTCAAATCCCAGCAGGCGCCTCTTCTCTGCGTTTAGCCATGGCTCTGGGAAGCCGCAGAATGGAAAGTCTTCCCCCTCCCGGACAAAGTGTCCGTTCAGGGTGCCCTGGATAGGCCGATGCATCAACTCAAAATGCCTCCCGGTCTGCTTGGCTCTGGCTCTCCCAGCCATTTCTTTGCCTTTTCTTACCCAGTCCTCTTTGGTGGGCAGATAACCCAAGCCAAAGGTATGCGGGTTGTGCGGCACTTCGGTTGATGTTATAATGCCCTTCCAGCCACTTCTTCCTAGTCCCATCCCAGGGATGTGTTGGAGCTTGTTCATGAGGTACACTGTCTGTGCGCTGACATACAACCCCTCATCAACAACCAAGATATTCTGAACAACCCGGGCCTCGGCTAGGGTGAATCCTAACAGGAACACGTCCTTCATGCCATGCTTGATTTCCAAAACTAGTGTAGACACCTCTGGCGGCTGATGGATTGACGAATTCCCAAAAACAATAGCCACCCCCTTCCCGTGGGGGTATTTCAACATCTGATGCAGAGTGGAAGAGACCGCCTTCACCTGGCGCAACCACGGCCGCCCCAAGAGTAGATTAAAGGATGTGGGAACATCCAAGACATGAAAGTCAATCTCGTGTTGTCTTGGACCAACTTGTGTCTGGATCTGCACAGTCCCCATCACCTCTCTGCTAGTATTGTCATTGGCCCTTATCACCTGGGCAGTTGGCACAAAGTCCGCAGGCTTCAACCCGATTGCAAATGTCTTCCTCGACGGGCACACATTAATGGCGGATCCCGTATCTACAAGAACTACCGGTATCCATTTTCTCTACACTCGACAGAGATGTAGAGAGGTTTGTTATGGTGTGTGCCCTCAGGCGGTAGCTCCTTGTCAATGAAGGTCAACGTCGGGGAAGCTCCTCCCTGAAAGACCAGTCCTACCAGTTGCTCAGACGTGGTATCTATTGAAAGTTTGGCCTTGTCCATTGCAGAAAGGATAGCTTGTCTATGTACACTTGAGGCCATTAACAGTCCCCAGATGGAGATGTCTGTTTGTATCTTCTTTAGTTGTCTCAGTATAGCCTCCTCTTCGAGTAGCTTTTCTTTCTGCCTGTCTACCTCCTTGTCCTTTCCGGACACCTCTAGTTGATCTAAGTGCGGGGGCTTGAAATAACGCCTGCTCCTAGTCATGTGGTCTACTTCGCCAATGTACCAGGTATCATCCGGCTGGCTTCATCCCTAGTCTTCATCTGTGTGGGCAAGACACAAGTCGTTATCTTCCCACCACATGCCATCGGCAGCCGACAGACACCTGTCCAGCTCCGTTACGACTATTCCTGTGCCCATAACACCCTGTGTTCTTGTGCTCGCAGCACGCTCTGTTCCTGTGCATGCAGCACGTTCTGTCCCCGCAAGGGCTTTGGCCTTTCTGACCCTCTCAGAATCTTCGATCCTTTCCCGTTCAAACTGCTTCAACGCAACCTGCTGTTCAGTATCTTCCGTACCCAAACTACCCGTGTTCTGATCAAAATTCTTAACAACGGTGCTCTCCAATGGTGCATCCTAATTCCCGGCCCTTCCGGCCATTGTCGATGTCCCTGTCCCTGACGAACTCTACTCTAGCTGAGGTTGTTCAACAACATCCGACTGGTCGTCAAGCCACCCTGTAGACTCTACTGACCCATCCAAATCAAACCAGTTGACTATCACGTCTCCCGGGTCTTGTTCATTGAAAAACTGAAGGTTTGTAATGTCCTCTTCCAGATCCGCTAGGTCATCTAGCGCCTGATTAGGTCCATCCTCCTGTACTACACAAAACTCTGCCCCCACTGGCAATTCCACATTTGACCTAGCCTGGCCCGCAGATGTAATGTAACCACTCGAGTTATACATGAAGCTCATAGACCCCTCAGGCTCTATATAATCATTCTCATCTGCCTCCATAGCCGACCCACTTCTATCTTTGATAGCAACCACCACCGTTTCAGGTTGGGTTTGGAAGATGTCCAACATGCACAAGTCAGTGCTGTTAGGAATGAACACCTCCGGCTTGGATAGGTGAGAAGGGGTGATATATATGCTAGGGTCATATGACACAACCCCAGTTTGGATCATATTGATGCGTTTGGGAGGTGGAGCTTAGTTATGTGGTGGGAGAGGATTGGTTGTGACATTCGGTTTCTCCGGAGGCATGATCACCCTGTTGTCAACGAGATCCTGAATCTCGTGACGCAATCTATAGCACTGGTCGGTGTCATGACCATGCTGTTGGTGAAACGCACAGTATTTAGCTGGGTTGTGGGAGGGGGGAAGTTTTTCTGGCAACGGTCGCGGCTCTAGGGGCTTCAAGTGCCCTTTCTTGATCAAAATCCCCAAAGCCTTGGACAAAGACATATATAGTGGGGTGAAGGTTCTTTGGCCTCGGGGTGGAAACTTGGTTGTTTGTGGACGCACCGGTGAATGGTGCAGCTGAAAGGGTTCTTGGGGTGGTGGTGGTGGTGACCATACTCACATCTGAAGCTCTGGCAGCTGCAGCACTACTTGTGCCTGCATTCGTACTGCGGTTGAATGCCCTCTTGGGTTGTTCTCTCTCATGATCAATGAGCCCCTGTTTCATAGCATCCTCGATCTGCACCCCTATCTCATGTAGATCTGCAAAGGTGGGGAGGGGGAGAACGATCATCCTCTGCATAAGCTTGGGCTGGAGGTTGCGCACAACCATCCGAATCTGATCTTTGTCAACATACCTGATGGTCATCATTGAGGCCTTGGCCCTCCGCTGGGTCACAAAGTCGGAGAAGCTCTCCTTCGGCTCTTGCCTAGTTGTCTCGAGATCACGAGTTGTGACCTCGATCTGTGTATTATAGGAGTATTGGGCTACAAAGGCCTCAGCCATCTCCTCCCAATTCCTCTTAACAGAGTCCTCCAGTTTTGCATACCAAACAGCTGCTACACCCGACAGGGTTCGGCCAAAAAAGGAGAGCTTCTGTAATCTGGAGAGGCCTATCGGCCTTAGTATGTCCGAAAACAGCCACAAATGCACCATAGGATCTCCAGACCCGTCGAAATGGTCTATGTGCAGCATTTTAAACCGATCTGGCAGAGTCATGGCCGAGTTGGTATACCCGTCCTCTATATCTGGGATGGATTTCACGCCCTAAGACTTTTTGAACAGCTTTTCAAGCTTGCTCACTTTTAGTGTTGTGGGGTCCACCTTGAACTCAAAGGGAGAATCTGGTAGGTTGATAGGTGCTTTGGATAGCTGGGGTAGGATCGGGGGCGGAACTGGCCCCGTTGGATCGTCCGTATTGTCCTGGACGTTAGTGGTCTCCCCAAGTATTGGAACTCTTGGTGAGGGAGGAGCTGGGTGCGAAGCAGATGCTTCGGCTTGCTGTGGTGGTTATTTTTGCTGTAATCTAGCAATCAACTCTGCCTGTTGGGCCATAACCTCGGGCTGGCGTGCGAAAAATTCTGCTTGACAGGCAGCGTCCTGCTGCATGGTTTTCATACTCTCCTGGAGCTGACGCATCATCTCCTCTATACCTGCCATGTTGTGCTGATCTAGCTGAATAACCAGTATATCTGTCCCTACAGTAGAAACTGAGACCTCAACCTGACTGTTCACTGGTGGGGTAGACCACTGATCTGGCAACCGCTGTACCGATACACTGCGCCTTTTTGACCTCCGTCTGGTAACCGGGAGTAAAGAAAGGAACACCGCTTGTTCGTTTATCAGATCCCTAGATCGATTAAGTCTACAACCTCTAACCCAGAGTGCTCGGGGAATATCTGCCTGGTCGGATGCAATGGTGTTAAACTACCTTGCAAAAAGATAAATAAAGCATAATAAGGAAATAATGAACAGAAAAACGGACAGCATAACTGCTTAAATAAAGACAACACACAATTGGCAAACACAAGCTGAAAGAACTGTTCTCAACCACTAATCACTGTTCCCAAATCACTGCCCCAAATCTGAATCTGATACCCGCAGGTAAAACTGATTCCCCAAGTATTGATGCCGGCAGGCCTGATACCCAGACTTGCAAACTGATATGTGCATTCCTGTAGAGGCCAACTCTAAAGCACATAACAAGCAAGTGAGAGCCAAAACACCCCTATGTTGGGATAGGGTTTCCCTGTCTTATTGTCAGGAGCTAGGGTTTCACTACGCACACAGCGGTTTTAAATAACCTATAATCGGGTAAGCAACCTGTCCTACTTTGGAATGGTCACTACAGTTTCCAATATGCACTAGGTCAAATGGTCAAAAAGGATGCCTCGGTAAAAATTGAGTTTTGTGTTCCTGTCGTGGCAGAGCCCACAACCGGTCAGCCTTATGGCACGCTTCTCGAAGCGAGCCTCCGACAAACCATTCAGGATTAGCATATGGCAAATACGGTGTCCTAGGCGCACCAATGCAAATGCAATGCAAAGAGACACATAAGTGTAATCAAAACAAGATATCATGAGTTCGAGTCAAGTTCTCTAAATCCCCAGCAAAGTCGCCAGAAACTGTAGACGTGCCCAAACGTCCTGGGCTTCGCGCGCAAGATGGCGCGAAAATCTGTTTTCGTTCATTAGCTACTACAATTCGGACTCAATTTCATGGTTCTGAATCTAATCTCGCAAAGTGCAATGTGAGACCGATAAATCACCAAAGAGTCCAAATCCGGTAAATCATTTTGGAAAACTGATTTTTATAAAGAAGTGTCAAACATGGAATATTTCGCCAGATACAGAGTCACCACCTAAATATTTTGTTTTGGGGGGAAAGTTAGGAAACCCTGACTCGTGCCTAAGGTCACGTGTCCGTCATCACCAAAGTTGCCTCGGTTCGGGAACTTGGGTACGAGAGGGGAAGGTCATGCAATGAGCACCCGCGCTCGCCCGATCAAAAAGATCGGCCTTTACTAAGCATGATATTTTGTTTTGAAAACATATGTGTTCTTATTCCGGTTATTAACTAATCTTTACAACGTAATGCGCACAACACACAAGTATAAACTAGATCACCTAAGTTGGAACAAAACATCTCATGTTTGTTTGAAATGGTTTGAAGGTGCTACTCGCAAGTAGGCTAAGACGTGGATTTGCCACCCTCAAGTGGGCTTAGAAAACATGATTTTGCCACTCTCAAGTGGGCTTAAAACTCGTATTTCGATGAATTGTTCCAATTCAAGCAATCCAACCTTCACCCACAGGCATTCAGGCAGTTTAACACATAAGTAGTTAGCCTCATGGCAAGCATACTGTCATGTTAACACTCACACTCATGCAAGATGCTAAAGCATAAAAGCTTACCTAGTACTCCGAGCCAAAACAATAGCTAGTTAGTAATCAATGCATGATCCTAGCTATGTAAAGATGCCTAATGCAATACATGCGAAAATGCAACTAAAATAGGCTCGGCTTATTCTAAAATGGCATATGAAATGCAACACTTGATAACATATATTCAAGTTGGAATTGAAATACGATGCAGTTAGCATGATGCGCCGAGCCTGGTGCATGCAATACAGATGAATGATGCAAACATGCATAGCATAAGTATGCTAATTGAAACGTGACTTAGAACTAACCATCGTAAGCGGTTAAGTAAAATGGAGAAAGACGTGGGGTTGGAAGACATTCACACACTCACGCACACTTATTACACAATTGTGCCCTCTCGACGGAGGGTCCGAATAAATAATACAAATCAACTAATTAATTAATTACCCTAGCTAATTAATTATTACAAAACTCTTAACTAATTAAGCAAATTAATTAAGTTACAAAAACAGTTAAATCTGGCTCGAGAAGAGAGACATATGCATGCTCGGTCGGCTTCGCTCGAAAATCTGTTGCCATGCCTCATGCTGCCTCTGTTTACACTATTTTGCACCTCTGAAAACTGTGAAAATCTCTGTAATGCTTCTGGACCACTTCATGAACACTGTGAGGGGCCATCGACCAAAGTATAAGGGCGATCGACCACTTATGAGGCTATCGGCCAAGCAATGTTAGTCGATCGGCACTGAAGATAGCCGATCGGCCATCTCTTCCTACAGACTGCTCCTGTTGCTGCAGCAGAGGGCAAACAAGGGCATGGCAATACATTTGTAAGAAAATATTGTGCAACTACACCCCTTATCATGTTTGGGACTCAAAGGAGTGTAGTGTTCGACCCTCTAGCCATCAATCACGCATTTCGATGCATGATGTCCAAAGAGGCCGAGTCGCACAATTCAATGTGAATGAAATGCACAAAACACATGAATGCCTCAGACTCTATCATGTTGGATCAAGAGTGTTGGCGACCGAGGATTGAGGCACGTTTCGTCACTTCAAGTACGAAACATCACTCGGTCCTCGTGTTTGGTTTGACACCCCAAACCAAACACAATGCAATGCATGCAACATGGAAAAGCTATGCAATGCAACATAAGCATGCCAAATGCAATACGACTCAAACATGTACACAAGGCTAAGGTAACAAGCATATTAAATGCAATGCAACCTAAACAAGCATGTGACGAAATGCAAACTAGCAAGCATGCAATATGCAACCTAGACATACAAACATGCATGGCATGCAAAGATGGACAAGCATGCAACAACACGCAAGCTAGCAAGCATGCAACAACATACAAAGATGGACTTAAACCAAAATAGGCAGACCTCAACCATGCTTAAATCAGTGGCCAAAATGCCAAAACCCAAGCACCAAAAGGCAAGACATGCATGCACACACATTGGTCCATAAGCTAAGCAAGAAGAATACAAATCTCAAACAAGAGCAATGAGTGAATAATCATGAGAGCATGGCAATAAAGTAAGCTCTGAAATCATGTGAGGAATGATGCCAAACCACCCAAACAAGACAAGCATAGCATATTAAGAGGCTCAAAGCTCAAGGTTAGCAAAGGGACTTAAACCATGACCATGCAAAGCAAGCCTCAAAGGGCCAAGGGCAACCAAAATAGTCCCAAGGCAGGTCAATATAAAACCAAAAGCAAGCTTGAACCTAGCCAACACAAGCTAGAACAAAGCACCAAAGGCATGAACTATGCAAGGCTAACAAAGGGGTGTTACACTACACCTATTACAACCAAACATGGCATGACTTAATCAATAAAAATCAGAGTTATGGCATGTCAAAATAAGCCCCAAAACCCACTGAGATGGCATCCTAAAGACCTAAACATAGAGGCATGTACAATGATCCATTCAAGAGGCATAAAACACCAACTCTTCAAAGCATCAAAATGGTGAAAAATGCAAGTGTATGACTACACTACATGGACTGAAATCACATATGGAATGATGCCAAATCATGAAAATGGTCTAAGCAATGCATGCTAATGACTTGGACACTCAACGCCAACAAGCTAGATTGAACCAAGGCTACACAAAACAATGCATGCATGACTAAAAAAACACCAAAAAGAGCTTAAACATGGTAAAACATGACTAAAAGTTCCTTTGAGTTGAGCCAAAATATGCAAGCATGATGGTCCAAATGCATGATGCATGTTAAGGCAAATGAGAGGATTGCAAGGCAAGTGCATGATGCATGTAAGAGGCTATCAAACCAAATTGAAACAGAGGTATAGAATGGCAAAATAACACCAAATACTTGCTGAATTGAAGCCAAAACATGCTAAGCAAACATGCTACCAATATAAGCCATATATACATGCAAATGAGACACAAGGAGAGAGGGGTGTCCCTCTCCTATACAAGACTCCAAAACCACTTCTCCACCACTGAAAATCATCTGGATTTC
Source organism: Camellia sinensis (assembly GCF_004153795.1). NCBI lineage: Eukaryota > Viridiplantae > Streptophyta > Magnoliopsida > Ericales > Theaceae > Camellia > Camellia sinensis. The sequence continues at coordinate 21,936 of NW_021026256.1, forward strand.
AGTGGTGAGAAGGTCAAAACAAGATGGTTCCAAAGCTCAAAAGGAAGGCGCAAAATAAGGCCAAACAAGGCCTAAGAGGGGGTAGACTACCCCCAACCAAAAAGTGACCTTAAACAAACTTCACAAGCATGAAAAATCAGAACTTTTTACAGTTTAGAGTTAAGCTTAAAACAATATGCAAGTAGATCTAAAAGCTTAAGCAAAAAGGGGGATTAAAAGGTAGTTTACTCACCCTTGAAGAACACCTTCAAGAACACAACTCCAGCAACTTTCTCCCACCGAAACAACTCCAAGAACTCTAAAACCAACTCCTAAGGACCTCAGCAACCAATGGATGGTGTATTGCTAGGTGTTCTAGTGCAAAAGCATGAAGAAAACACATTTTAAGGCACAAACACACACACAAAATATAGAGAGAGAGGGAGATATAGAAAGAGAGAGATATATAACTTGTGTATGCAATTTTCAAAACCTCCGAAAAGGGAGAGGAGGCTTCCTTCTTATAGAATTTCAATTCTCAAAAGCTTGAGTCTTGAAACAAATCCCTCCATACACGTGTATGGAGGATCAGAATTGTGCATACCAGCTGTCACAGCTGATAGAAAATATCTGCAAAAAGAAGATGGAAAGGTCTCGGCTTAAAAATATGGTCGATCCACCAAAAAAAGTGCCGATCGGCCACCACTTTTGGCCGATGGAAAGAAAACATGACTGTTGGCACAATGCCTTAGCCGATGGGTTGAGAGGATGGCCAACAAGCCACCATCTTCCCTCAGAAGCAAAACCACAAGTCCTTGGTCCACAACTAGCACAAAACAGACAAGTTGAGAGATCCTAAGGCAAGGCACGCAACCGAGACCTTCGGGAACTCAAAACGAATACGAGCATAGATGATCATCGAGTGCTCAAACGATGACGTCCAAGTCTTGAGGACGGTCAAAAATGGGGTGTCTACAGATATCTAGATTTGGCATAGATGGCAACGACAATTGTATCAATGGTGGTGGCATTACAGATTGCGACCCAAGTGACCTTCGGCAACCAGATCGCAACTTCTGACGACCAAATTGCAACCCTAACAACTTTCGCAATCAGATTGTTTCTCTCTCTCTCTCTCTCTCTCTCTCTCTCTTTTATGGGGGAGTTCGATTTTAGGTTTTGATTTTGAGATAGGTTGCGATGGTACTTTATAATGAGTATTGGACTGTTAAAGCATTTGTACTTTATAATGGTTTAATCATAATATTATGGTCATTTTTTTATTATTATTTTTCTTTTGGATTTTCATTAAAATATGATAATTTTTTTGATAAATATTAACAATATATACTCTTAAATTATATTGAAGTTAAACTATAACCAATCTTATTCATTTATTTCATTCAAAACCCTATAATATTTTTCAATTATGAAAGGTAACTAAACAAGTATAAATCAATTTAGTTATTTAAAATTGATATGGAGATTTATGACCTGGTATGGGCCGAGCTAGTTTGGGCCCCAATTAAAGTCTTTGCCCAGACAAAGCGAGCCCCATGATCGACCGAGGTCTTAGCCCGATTAAATTAGGGCCAAGTCGCTAGCCCGGTCAAGAGATGTGCGTTTCACTAAGCTGGATGGAATTTGTCCTCAGAAGACCGATCCGGCCGAGCAAAAGCTCGTGGTGGATTGCGGAGCTCGGTTGAGCCCACACTTGGGTTTGTTCAACGGGACCGAGCAGTTGGCGCGGTCCCGAGAGAAAGTTGTGGCGCCGTGCTAAGTATAGCTCCCTGAGAAGAGCTACGTGGCATGATCGGATTGCACGAAGGAGATTCTGCCGTCCGTACACGTCAATACCGTTAGGTAGTTTCGCCATTTAGTGTTTGGTAGTATTTACGCTTACATGTGGAAGATGATAAGAGGGGAATGTATCCACGCATCAGGAGGAGGATAGACAGAGGGGAGCACACAGAAACTATATAAATGGTGTTGCGCCTCTATGCACAGGTCTAGAATATCTGGTTATCAGAGCTAGTTACCCCTTTGTCTCTATTTCTCTTTTTCTCTCTAAGTGTGCTAACTTGACCGTCGGAGGGATTTTCTGGCTGCACACCGCTAAGTAGCTCACCATCTTTGTGTTCTCAGATCACTTGAAAAGAAGCGAAGCTTGGACACAAGGAGTACAGAAAGTGACAAATATTTGCTCTTCGTACAAAAATACAAATGAAATTTAAATTATCTTGCACATACTTATGTATCAATTGTGATTTTTTTGAAACTCCTCGAAAAGAAGTAAGCATTGACTCATAGAACATGTACGGTATGATTCGATTGGAATGCCATTCAAACACAAGACTTTTCTTTTGGGGTCGTGTGAATGTTTAATTAAGGGTCAAGCTAATAATCTGTCCAAACTTGATATTTTTCTACAAAAAAATCCTAAACCCAAGTCCAATCTGAGTTCAATTTATAGAGTTATAGAATTTTGAGTTGAGTTGTGTTGTTTTTAAACAAAGTTGGTTGGGTGGAACAAATTGGGTCTTGAATGATGAATTTTTTTTGTCTCCAAAGAGCTAATTTCGTCACTATAGATATTTGTGAAAAAATATTTTCCTCACCAGTTTCGTCATTGAATGTTTGTCACTAAAAAGCACCATGAGGAAAAATAATTTCGTCACCAGTGAAATTGCTTTAGCGACGAAATTTTTTGTCACCAACAAAATAACATTTTGTCGCCAAAAATCCTCATCTTCATCACCAAATAGTTATTCAGTACCATATTTATAACTTTAATTGACGAATAAATTTGTTACACATGTTGATCATTGATGAGGAAATAATTTCGTCACAGTAAGATGTAAAGTTGACGAAATTTTTTGTCTCCAAAAGTCATACATGGGTGACGAAATAAATTTCGTGACAAAATATGTATACGTGACGAAATTTTTAGTCACCAAACAACAAAATCAACGAAAACATTCATAAATAAACTGCGAAAATTTTGTCACAAAAAATATTTATTAGCAACGAATTATCAATTTGTCAACAAGAACCAGAAAGAATCACAGGACGTGTTTGATACAAACTAATTAGCTCATGGTTTTTACAGGAGTTACCATTTTCATTTAAATCTAAATAATTTTTCTGTTTTATTTTTAACCTCAAAGAGGTAAAAAGGTCAAAACACATACATGCAAGCAAACATAAAAACAAAAACAAACACACATGAATAGATATTGAAATAAAAACACAATTAGACCTTCAAACAGTTTGGGTTAATTACATTTTATATGGTTTTGTCCAAATACACTTTACCTCCTTCATGTTTAAAAATATACACATAACCCTCTTGAAATTTGGAATGAAGTGCAAAAATTGCAAATTTTGGTTAAGTTAATTGTGCATGTACAATACACACTAAATTGAGCGTGTGTGAATCTAAGAAATATATATAATGACACTTTTTGCCCCTTTGTTAATTTGTCTTTTTCTATTCTTTTCTTCTTCATTCCCTCTCCCTCCTCATTCTTTCTATAGCAGCAGACCCACTCTCCATTTCCCTTCTTCTCACTTCCTACTACACCTCACATGTCACCACCAACCAATAGCCTCATGGGCTACCATGGCTATCAACCACCTCTAAAACAAAACCCAGCAACCATTTCCCCAAACACATAGGCTGTGTAGGTGTTATATGAGAGGAGGGAGATGAATGATGTAGGACAGACCATGGGACAAGAAAGGGAAGAAGAAGTGAAAGAAAACAAAAGAAAAGAGTCACATCCAACACTCTATTGTTGACCTTGAACTATGTTTTCTGAAGAATTAAACAAAAATCAAGTTGGGTTTTCTTTAGTCAGAGTTTGCAAGTGTAATAACCCTCACCACTGCTTACCGATAAACACTGATTACCGTTAAACTGAACTGATCATGCTTACCGATAAACACTGATTACCGTTAAACCGAACTGATCATGACTGATAACTGAACTGATTAAAGTACTGAACTGATCATGACTGATAACTGAACTGATTAAAGTACCGAACTGACTGACTGAAAACTGGAACTGAATTGACTGAGTGTGTACGTTTGAATTGCATTCTATCTGTTGATTGTTTATTTGATCTGTTCGTGTTTTAGTGTTTAAACTGCTAATTGAAGGCCTTATCGGCCGCCGAATCCGGAATTGATTGATGTTTTATGATCCTCATAATTAATGTGATTTTATGGCATATTTATCTGAAAACTGATTAGGTATGATTAAAATAGTTTAAAATAAGCTAATTAAAGAGTTTGGCTTAATTGCCATATTGTCATCCTAGTGGGTCCCTTACTTAATGCTTTGAGGGCTCATTCTTATGCATTACAAACATTTGCTCAGCCATTTCTCTTGAGTGTATAGCCGACTAGAGAGAGGGAGATTGGGGAGTGAGAGTGTCTTCATCTCTTTTGCTTGATCTTGCTTGGATTGAAGTATAGATTGCATATTTGAGTTCCTAGTCTTCTAATTCAAGACTTAGGTAAGGATTTCATCTTCTCATTCTTGTGTTTGAACTAATTCTTGCATGGTCCATGCTAAATTGTAGAGCTAAGTCATGTTTTAGTTCATACATGTTGTCATAGAGCATAATTCATGCATGCATGTTTGAATTGTTGAGTTGTGAGTTGATTTCATGGTAAAATGGTACATGCATGTCCATAACTTTGTAATGGTCCATGTTTTCAACTTGTTTTTGGATCAATTGGCTCCGTAGAGCATCAAATTGGAGCTTCAAAATGATTTAAATTCATGCATGTTTGCATGTTCATATTGTTCTTGATATTGGTTGGTTTCAATTAAACACCCTTGGCCTTTGATTTCTCAAAATTGAGCTTTGAACCATGTTATTCTATATGTTTATAAAGGTTTTCCAGAAAAATGGGCCCTGAACCATGTTATTCTATATGTTTATAAAGGTTTTCCAGAAAAATGGGCCCAAGAGGATTGGTTTTGATGCATTTGAACCTGGTTTTGGCATGGAGGTGCAATCTGGAATTCCCAGATTTTGCACTTCCGCTCGAGCGGGGAAAGTGGCGCTCGAGCGTGGAATCCGAGCATCCAGTATTTTTGCGCACTGTTTTACAGTCCGCTCGAGCGGAGGATTGGGCGCTCGAGCAGAGGCATGTGTCTCACGATCGAGCGGGCGTCGAGCGCCCGTCGAGAGGAGATTTCACCCATCCAGTACTTTTACAGTACGCTCGAATGGGAGAGTTGACGCTCGAGCGTGTACCTTTGTTGCATGTCCGCTCGAGCGGGGAAACCTGCGCTCGAGCGGGACTCTGTTTTTCTGAAACTTCTGAAACTGCTTTTTGAGTACATCTTTGCATCCTCATCCCATCCTAGGCATTCTTAGGCCTAATTTAAGGCATCTCATTGAGGATATAGATGTAGAACACACCGAGGCATTAGGGATTAAGTTATTATCTTTCCCAACTGTGTAGCTTAGTGTGTTCAATCTGTTAACTGTGTAGGGTTGGCGACTGGGGAGACACGCTCTAGCATACTGTAGCCCAAACTCTGTGAGTAACGATTGTGTAAAGATATGTTCACAAATGATTATCTTCTGAACAACTGAACTGTACTGTTTTCTGAACTGATTACTGTTAACTGAATGAATGTATGTCCTATCTGAACTGTATTGTGGCATCCTTAGCACCTACTGTTTACTGTTACTGTTACAGAGATCTCTGTCGGTTCCCTTGTTGGAACCACTACTGTTACTGACTGATGGCCATCAATTACTACTCGGTCTTTTAAGACCTACTGTTTACTATACTGTTATGCTAATGGATGTACCACATATGACTGTACTGACTGAACAAGTGGAATACTGTTTAAATGAACTGTTTTCATACTGTAAGGACATTCATTCTTAACCTCTTTACGCATTATGTTATTCACTGGGCTTTAGCTCACTGCTCATATATATATGTAGGTGTACAGGCACCAGACCGCGGCTAGAGGCGTCAGGGTTAATCCAGTTTTGTCAAGCCAGCCTATGTGCCTCACTGCGAGATTCCAAGCCTATTTGCCAAGGCTTAGGGGTGTTTTAGATTTCCCCCTTCTGTACTGTCTTACTGTTCTGTATAGACTGAATGTTTACTGTACTGTTATACAGGGATTGAGTCCCTAGTCTGAATGATTGTAAATATTGTGCATACTGTTCTGTGCTGTTTACGTATAAATGTATGATAAGTCCTTTTGCATACAGACTATCACAGCTCATTGGGCATTATTTCTTTACTGTATTGGCTTCCGCCAGGCCTTGTACTCTGTTTTACTGTACTATTGTTCTGCAGGCCTTCGGTAATCTCGGATTACTGGCCGGTTACGATGCTAAACCCATAGGGCCGGGTTTGGGTCGTGACAGCAAGTCAACAGTTAACATTCAAAACCTGATATTACACAGATTAGCTTGTTAGTGATATTGCAAAGTCTGCAAAACAGTTGACATTCAGACCGTGGGACAAGAAAGGGAAGAAGAAGTGGAATGATGTTATAGGCTCAAACATTAGCTTGTTACTGCTAATTCCAACTAAATCTACAGCATTTGACATGACTACAACTATAAGTGGATATGACAGGTTGGTAACTTTCTTAAACTGTTATGCTTTAACTAGTGTATACTAACCAACATTAGAAAAACGAAAAGATAAAACAAGCGAGACTTACCAAAAAGGAGCATGTTTGACCCACATGCTTCGTCTTCAATTATTTTCTATTGTCAATGTTAGCTATTGATTGTTTCTACAAAGAGCAAGTTCCAATAGAAATATATATATATATATATATATATATGTGTGTATATTAGGAAGACACAAGGTAATTGTCAACAATAAATAAACATAAGAAAAGTTTATCAGCCAATTGCTATCATTCCACTTCATGTCAATCAAGTTTTTCCATTTCTCGAGGTCACATTCAGGCGGTGGGTGGCTTCTAGCATACTCCTCTACCTTAGCACTCTTAAGGTTCAGGTGTAGAAGAATAAGTTACCACAGGCTTCAGTAGATCTTCAAGTATTTCACGTGCTTGCATTAAATGAGCATCAACTATCTCTACTGGCAATTCTGCCTCAACAAATATGTAGAGAGGTTCATTCAGATGCTCATACCCAGGTTTCCCCTGCATCATCTCTTCCTTCAAGTCATAATTAACAAACAAAACTAATTACATTTTCAGAACAAGGAAACATAAGTAAACACAAATGCACAAAATGATTCGAAACTTAATAATAAACTGGGTTCTTGATTGAGTTAACCAATGTACACCGAGTGAGGTATGTATCAGTAGAAAGTGGAATAGCAAGAATTCAATGTACATATCTGCCATCAATATTACTATACAATTTGATTTCAGCTGCTGAAATTGGCTACTATATAAAAAATCAAAATTCCTAAAAATAAAACTGCTAGAGCGTCTCACTGTTCTCTCGATTAAAGACCCATGGGGAAGAAATTGTAAAAAGTAATTCAGAGTAAAATAGAACATTTAGAGAGAGAGAAAAATGCAACACCCATCAATATGAATAGACAAACCATGTTAACTTCATGATCAGACAAGGCATTAAGAACTATAATGTAATGGTTAATTGCAGCATCTAATGAATGTTCACAGTTTCTACAAGTAAATTGACAGCATGTATAGCTGTTGTGATCCCAAAAAAAAAAATTCTTTACTTTTTGGTTGAGGTCAGAAGAAATTGGAAAATCTGATCAATATTGTAGACTATTATACAAACAAAACTCTTTGGAAATGATATCAGGAAATGAATACCACTAAAAAGAAATAAATAATTGAATTGAAAATGAGATGAAGCTGACATAAATTAAGAATATGAGCATAGCCCATGTTACACCTATAGCTTTCGTTTAGAAAGAGAGATTAAAAGTGTGGCATTGCTCTATTCAGTATTGAGAATATTATGGTTTCAGCATTTCATGTATTAACACATCAAACCATAAAACACTTCAGAAAGTATCCAAGAAACACAAGCATTCTGGTTGAAAAGACAATCAAAATTACCTGAACAGGATCCTTGATGCTACCACGTCCTTTGATTAGAACACGACACTCAATACTTGCCTTTACTCTCTTGAGTGAGTTCCCTCTAGGACCAAAGAGGTGGCCAACAAAATTGAACTGCAACAGCAAGTGGGTAATAGGAAGTTAAACATGAAATGCAGTAAACTACACCATGAAAAAGATGCAATGGAATAAAATAATAACTCGTACATTAGGATATTGATAAACTGGGATATCCACACTCATTGTCCTCTTCACTATAAAACCAGATGAGCTGCCTTGGGAACCAAGCCAGTATTATGTAGATAAGGGCTGCAACAAACTTGACATCTGTGTAATAAAAACACAGCCAAAGTTAAAAGAATGTAAAAGATAGATACAGCTATAATACTGTTTTGTAAAGCAAGATCTACCAAACTTCCAAAAAACTATCACAAAGCAATTGAAACTAAGATAACCCACAGAAATAAATAGCGGACCTCAACATATATATGAATGGAACACCAAAAACATATGTTCACGTTTGAGCACAAATCATAGAAGAGCTTGAACATATTCCTATAAATCTGAAAACAGACTCTAGAGTATTGAAACCAAGATGTATACATCATTTTGCAAATACTACCAGGTCTCATGAGTTTTGTTTTATTTTGTTTTGTTTTTTGTTTTTTTGTTTTTTTGTTTTGTTAATTCTTTCTTTGCATTCAGATGATAGCATATTTAACTACTGTATCAGTAACATAATAAATTAGTCGCTTCTTAGAACCCAAAACCAATGAATTAGTCTTTGCCAATAAGTCTCCCCGTGTAATGTACACCACTAAATACCATGTTAATTGAGAAGTCAGCAGTAAGAACAAAAGTCGTCCAACTGTCTCAGCTCTTATAGGTAAATGTCCTTTCCAACATCGTGTTAACTATCTAGTTATGCTGGATTAGGACACTTCATTAAATCTATGTGTTATGCTTAATGATGTTAGCCTCAAACTAACCGTCATCACAGACACGGAATTTCAGTACAAGCACTCAAATAGACTAATGAAGTTAGAATGAAATGTTTAAAAAATGAGTCAGGAATGCTTCTGAAAAATAGTAAAATTAGATGGAACAAACAGTTAAGTTAATAGTTAGTATCCGTACTTCTGATTGAAACGGTGATGCCCATCGGTTCACATTGGCTCCTTCACTTGAAAATATTCCTCCTGAAGCCAAGGGCTAGCATGTTCAAGCTAACTTTGATCTAAAACTGGCGCATTCTCCAACAGTGTGCACGCAATATTTCTCCTCCAAAAATGTCAATTTTCAAGAATAAAATGTACCAGTTAGCATTTTTTAACAAATTAGTCAGCAGTCACCACAAAATCGACAGACTACACTGATTGTTTACTGGGTTAGTCATAATCAATGCTTCCCCCTATGTGACAAACTCAAATCTTTCAAAAAGAATGTACCCTGGTAGAAAATGAGAAAAGAACATGTAGTTAAGCTCTATTCTATTATAAGTGAATGGTCAAAACTCATTCACAAAAGATTTGACAAACTTAACATAATTATTGATATGTGGAGAAGGGTGCATAAGAAAATACATCTCCAATAAATCAGCTGCTTATTCATGACATATCACAATCTTAAACATCTTAGAACAAAGTTTGACGTTAAATAAAATATTATTCATGACATATCACTATTCAAATATAAAATGAAGGAGCAAAAGGTTTCAACAGCAAAAGATGAAGATTAGGAAAAAGAACCAAAAAAGAAAAAAAAGAACAAAGAAAAGAAAAAGAATTAACTATTCAACAATACAAAGTAATTCCAATCCAAATAATACTACTTCACTTGAAGTACCTCTTTTTGCTAAGATAAAAGCATCCAGACATACAAAACTCGAAACTCACAAAACAGAAGGCCAAAGATCCAGAAATGCAAACAATTTTCTCAACCAGAAACAAGTTCCAAGTGACCACCAAAACCCCCTCAATTCTACTTTGTAACATTGTAGGAAAATCCTATCATGTAGAGAGGTTAAATAGATAATCAAGCCGCGTCAGCTAATAAACCTTTGCTAGAAATCTATTGACAATCCTTTTTTTTTTTTCCCCTTTCTATCTACAACAAATAATTAGTTAATTTCCTTGAGGGTTAACCCCCCCTTCCCTCCCCGAGTAATTATATCATCAATATGTTATTCAGAAACCTATTCAATAAGGGAAAACTGTGAAGGCAACGGAAGTCAATCAATGTTGTGAAAACAACCAAGCAAATAAGTAATTGTCTACCTGCCTACCAGGGAGAAACATTAGCAATCAAATCAATCATGTCTCCACCATTCAATCCGAAGAAATCACAACCTTTAAATGCAAAATGCAGTCTGAAGAAATCACAAGTCTCATTAGTTTTGAAAATTAGGGAAAACATTAATTCTGAAAATTAGGGAAAACAGAGATAGAAAAATAGAGAAATTGAGAGAGAGAAAGAGAGGACCCATACCTGAAAATACAAAACAAAGAAATTGAATAATAAGAGGCGCTGATGGAAAAGAACACACGGCACTAAAGGAGACGGGTGGACGGGCTCGGAGATGCGACGTCTTGGCGCCACTAAAAGAGGAGAACGGGCGACGTTGGTGGCGGCACTGAAGAAGAACATGCAGAAGGAGGACAAGGGGTGCTAAAGGACGAGAGCTAACCCTTTTTTTTTATTTATTTATTTATTTATTTATTTATTATTATTATTATTATCATTCTATTTTCTATACTTTTTCCCCAGATTAAAATCATTCAAGTTGTTCATGGAACCCTTTAAAGTAGAGAAGTTTTGGAGATGTTTAAAGTAACAAATGGAATGACTCTAATCTCATCTTAACAATAAATTCCATTTATGCAAACATGTCTGAAGACACAGTGAGGGTAGAGAATGATAAACCTAGAGACCTGAAGGGAGAGAGAGGGGTAGAGAAAGAGAAACAGAGACAACAAACTGACGTGAAACTCACAGTGGTGTTGTAGCTTGATGTCGGTGCAGGATGAACTCACGGTGTGGAGGATGAATCATCCTCACGATGGAGGATAAACTAACGGTGGTTCTCTATTACAGCTTTGTGGAAGAACTATAGATAGATTAGGGCACGAAGTTCTAATCAAGGAGTTGAAAAGTTTTTTTGGGATTGAAATTTTGATATTATTCCATTTAGGCACTAAATCAGAATTTTTTTGGCACTTTAATTTTGTGTGTTTTATGAAATTTTTTAGCCACCAAATTTGTAATTTGTTTGCAGTGAGAGAGATATGAGAGGAAAACTAATAAACACAAAAAAAAAAAAAAATTAGTAGTGTATTTTTTTTTTCATTACCACCCAATTTGTCAAGATTTTCCCTCCAAAATTAGTGACAAAATAATTTCCTCACTTAAAGGTTTCAAAATATTAAAAATTATTAGTGACGAAAATAAATTTCTCACCAAACACTCTTAAAATATTTAAAATCTAGTTTTTCAAAAAAAAAAATTGTAAAATTATTGGTGACGAAAATATATTCTTCACTAATAATTTTATAATTTGTGACAAATTTTTTTCTCACCAAAAGCCTCAAAATTTTGGCGCTATCAAAAAAATTTTAGCCACAAAGCCTTCAGTGACAAAACTTAATTTTTCCTCACTTAAAAAGAAATTGTTGACGACAATAAATTTTGTCACCTATTATTTTTATTTTTTTATTATATGTAACAAAATTTTATAATTCGTCACGGATTATTCTTATTTAGTGACGAAATTTATTTTGTTAACTACTTTTTGTCACCATAGATTACTTTTGTTGTAATTATTAATCACTTCACTAAATTTAACATTGGACATAGAGGGAGTGCTCTTTAACATCATTCATAATTTCATATATCCATTAGCAAAAATTTTGTTAAGGTCAATTGACATACAAAACTTAGTTTTTACAAAATAATAATAGATTAAGCTTGTGGTTGAGTTTTATGTCTTAAACAAATTAATGACTTCTTTGGAGGAAAATAAATGAAGAGAAATATAGAAAAAGAGAACTAAATTGTTATTAAATTGATAAAATTATGACTTGTTATAAGTTACATAAACTTAAAAAAGAATAAAAAAAATAGTAAAATAACCAATCGACAGAAAGTTATAGTAATAAGATATAGCTGGACTACTTCTAGATGCTAAGTGACTACTCCTAGATAGAAACTACTTCTAGAATTCACGTTTATATGAGTTGGGTTGTGTGTCTTACTTGTATCTCCCTTGACATATTTATAAGCTCTGCCGCATGAGAGAGAGAGAGAAAGAGAGAGGTGATCTAAACCCATAATTGCAGATTTTGTGCTTTGACCTGGTCTTGATTCTAGAACCTGACTTTCAAATGGCTATAGCAGCTAACTCTTTTAACTCTACATTTAGCATGTTATCATATCACGTCATTAACATACCTGTCATGCCGCATCAGCATGTCTGTTAACATGGATAATAATAATAGCAAATGTAGCCAACCTTATTTTTAAAAAATAGTCTATGGTCTCATTCAACAGACTATAATTGAATTTGGCCATAATTAACAAACCACAATCGATGGAAAAGTAAATTATGATGTCAACAATATCATATCGTCCATTTCTTATGCTGCTCTCAACATTACATATATTTACATGTTAGCAAACAAACGATAGGTTTTTGCATCAAGAACAATTTGTCGCACTGATGCCACTGCTCCGACCAATGATAACACTATGGAGATCGTTGCGATGAATGTGTTTCCCCAAAATATTATGCTTTTCTTGGAGGGTTTGAATGTCACATTGTAAAAAATCATAGGTAGAATGAAATCCAAAGGAATGCATCCAAATGCCCCGAATAACGCCATGATGTCACCAAAGAAAGGTAACATGGCAGCCAAAAGTGTGGCAATGACAATGGACAATGACCTAAAAATCAACCGTGGCACGACATTGCGAATGGAGAATTGATCCTTCTTTGGATCTGCAAACTTGCGCTCGATCACTACGTTTGTTGGTTGCAAGTACGTCTGTATTTTTTTTTATTGGCAAAAAAAAAAAAATTTATTAACTCAAAACTATGAAGTATATTGAGATAATAAAGATGAAGGGAAAAAAAAATCAAAGGCAGAAGGAATATCCCAACTAATATAGTTTGTATTGACCATGCACTTTAGTGGAAACAACATGCATATATATATATATATGGGAAATTTTATTATGCATATTCTATGAAAGGAATGTAACATATGCACCCCTTGCTATATTATTTTATTTTTTAGTTATGATATTATTTTAGTTTTGACTCATAAAATTTTTTATTATGCCTCATGTAGTGTATAGTTATGACTTCTCTTTTTTTTTTTAGTTATGATTTAGAAAGTATGGAGTTATGTTATTTTACTATTTAGTTATAATGTGTAAATGATACACACATTTTGAGAGGTGTGTACCATGGTCTTTGTCTATATATACATAGTGAGAGACTGTGCCGTAGCTTGTCAATTTTTGGGTGAAATTTAGTGATTTATCTTTCTAAGTAGTGACAAATTATCTTGCTAGTTTTTATATTTTGATTTTTACTTTCAATTAACTTGATTTTGATTCTGAATTTTAAATTTCATATCAAATTAATTCAATTGATAACCTCTGTTAGGATTTTGGACAAAAAAATAGGCATGTGGACAACATATATTGTGTTTTAAGAACAAGATGGTCAATTTACTAATATGTCATCTAACTTGGTGAGTTACTCATAGGTCACATGTGTCATCCATGTATGTCTTTCTTTCTTTTTCTTTTTTTTCTTTTTTTTTTTTTTTGGTCAAAAATGTTGTAAACTGTTTTTGATTTGACCAAATTAACACAAAATTCAAAGTTAATATTGATTGAGTCAATTAAACCCGCATAAACCTAAATGATACAAAAATAAATAAATAAATAAGGAGCAGAGACTATTAATGTATTTTGCCCAATAATTTAATTAAACTCACCATTAGATAGGTTTTATATATCAATAATAATTAGAGTAGTGTATTACCAGAACAACAGCTATCACTTGCAAGAGAGTGAATACATTGGTCATCAAAAGAAACCCCCTAGGCACCAAAGGCTTCCCATCAACCATAAAATTTTGAAGAATTGATCCTTTAGACTGATTTCCAAATGCCCAATAACCGGATATGGCGACGCTAAAAAATGTAGAGATCACAACAGCGTAACATACCAAAAGTCCTTTGAACATTTTCCCGGTCACTGGGGCTGCTATCGTCGCCTGCAAAATTTCATATCCACATTTGAATGCAAAATGTAAAATTCATAGGTTATTTTTTATTTTATTTTTTTAAAAAAACTTGGAAAACCTGTATTTCGGGAATAATTCCATTGCCATATGTGGTCGCAATGATTGAAATAGCATTAAAAACACCAAAAATGTGATTAATGCCAACTCCAGTTACAGAATAGTCCTTTATGGGTGCTTTTTTGGAATATCCTGCAAAATAGTGACTCTATATAAAGTAAGAAAAACGGATTAATTGTGAAGAAAATTCTCATGCTTGATGGTAATTGTGATTTAATTAATTAATTACCAATGTATATAGCACCAGCTGTGGTACAAGCACAGTAAGCAAGACATAGTACTAAGGAGATGAGGTTGATGTGCCTTAAGGAGTGGAAAGATGGCATTTGTGCCAATACAAGCATCAGGGCTCCAAAAATTACCACAAAGTGGTAGAGTTGTAAATTCCCATTTGGCTTGGAGAGCAAGTAAATAAACTGCAAACAAGACCAAAATGAATTATAAAAAACTGTTTCACATCAATGTTAAAAGAATCGATTTTACACCTAAAAACATAATACATGCTACATATATTCGTATTTTTCATTAAAAAATCTTAACAATTGCAATCAATTAGATTAAATTGAGATAAAATCATAAATTTAGAATCAAAATAGAGTCAATTAAATTATAAAGACTAAGATGGTTAAAAAAACCAAAATACAAACATAACTGACGTAATTTGCCCAAAAAATTCTATTTTGTTTTTGTATTTCAGCAACAACGAGGTGATTATATTTTTTTAGTATAATTTTGGAATCCAATGAAGTGATTACCAATAATCTATCAATTTAAATTTTTGTAAGAAATAATCTTCCTGATGAGGTTTACAAGTTAGGTGATTTGAATTACCAAGATCAACCAAACTCAAAAAAAATTGAATGGTCCAAACTGGTAACTAACTAACCTTGAGGCTCTGGCCTCCAAGAAGTATACAAGCAATAACTGCACCATAGCATATTCCCAATTGAAGTGGTCCCACAAAATACTTGCCCCATCCAGGTCCTGTCCAATTCAAACATTCAAAGTTTTGGAGAAACATACACTACTAAAGTTAAATATATGATTGGTATAAAAAATATAAATCTGTTTAGGTTTAACCAATTTAAAGGTGGCACATCCCATACATAAAAATATTTATGGAT
Source organism: Camellia sinensis (assembly GCF_004153795.1). Lineage (NCBI taxonomy): Eukaryota > Viridiplantae > Streptophyta > Magnoliopsida > Ericales > Theaceae > Camellia > Camellia sinensis. The sequence goes on from NW_021026256.1 coordinate 37,477, forward strand.
GCAACATAAAAATATTGGAGGAGGCTTCCCTCTATTGAATTAAAGGGTGTAGTTTAGTGTTTTGCGGGCTCATACGTATATATATATGATTCAAACATGTTACTAATATGTGATCAATTTGAGTTTTATATGGATAATTTATACAAGTACTAAACACTAGTATGTTTGGCAACAGGTCAATTTAGTAATTTTTTAGCTATTTGGTTAAGATATGAGCTAAAAAAAACTAGTATGTTTAGGATGACTCTTTGGCTTTTTACGAAAAAATGTGCAAAAAGTAGAGAGAAAAGAGAATCTTTGATTTTTTGGTATGGGTTGTTGGCTTTTTGGCTAATTTAGGCCTCGTTTGGCAAGAGGCTATTTTAGTCAGTTAACCAAAAAGTTAAATTAGCCAAAAAGCCAACAACCCATACCAAAAAGTCAAAGATTCTATTTTCTCTCTACTTTTTGCACATCTTTTCGTAATTAGCCAAAAAGTCATTCCAAACATACAAGTTTTTTTTACCTACATTTTTAGCCAAATAGCCAAAAAGTTACTAAATTAGCCTGTTCCCAAACGAGGCCTTAGTAACTTTTTGACTTTTTGACTAAAAATGAGAGTTTCCAAACGAGGCCTAAAATTTGAACGGTTTGAATTACTAAATTGAACCCTAAAAGTACAAATTGGATCTTCCAATTCAAATTAGAAAACTGAAAGGAAGTCTTCTTATGCAATGTCTCAAGCAACATACCTAAAATGTCATGGGCCATGTCCCGGAAACGTAACTGACGTTTCCCAAGCTGAGCGTGATGGTCCAGAACCAAAGAGAGAAGATTCTAAGAGTAGAAGGTGACAAGAGCTGCCATGGTCAAGCACAAAACTCCACCAACCCAACCCAACAACCCAAATGCAAAAGGAAGGCTCAGCAGTGCCGGCGCAACTATCGCTGTCGTCAAGTGGTAACCACAGTGCAACCACGACCCTACAGATGGAACATGGAATATTGTTGCTAGGTAAATTTACTTAGGTACCCACATTAAAAATATTCACTTAAAAATATGCATATTTGTAAGTGCATCTTAATTAAGGCCATATATGTGCATATATTTTCCTCAATTCGTTTATAAATTAACTTAAATAATAGGAAAATTTGTGGATAAGTCCATTTGTAGGAGGGTGTATGGCATTAGGTCTATGAATTGTTTTATTTTGATTATAAGAAATATAAATTATTGTTTTGAAAGATAATTCTTTTCATTTTTACCCATTGTCGCCGGTCGTCGAAAAATTGATTAGAAAAGTAATGGGACGTGGGTTGTGGTAATATAGACAGATAAATAGTTAGATGGATAAATAGGTGACACTAGATAAATAAGTGAATAGATAAATGTATATAGACAAATAAGTGACATTGGACAAATAAGTGAAATATTAAGCAAATAGACAAATAAGTAAAAGTAATATCATCTTTCAAATTATTGTTGCATAAAAAAAAATTCAAAATTGAATTTATAGCTTGCGTATCCTAAATAGTATGGATACAAATATATATAGATATTCAAAATATCAAAATATCAAAATCCTTTTACATAAATCTCATCATTTGATGAATTTGATATTCTCCATCTTCACAATCTTTTGCTCAGAAATTGGGTTAGACTCCCATTCATAATTACCATTATTATTTTTTTTTTTATCAGTAAAAAAAAGAGACTTATTAATGAAAACAACATATTTACATATGCAAAATACATCAATAAAAATGTATTAGAGCTTCCAATCCCAACTAGGTTAGCACAAAATAGCCTACATAATCATGTGTTAGCACTGGCCTCAAGTTGGTGAGAAACCAACAAGGATCAAAGAAAACACGAACTCCAAACCACTCCTACTACAGGACACACCACTCACCAGCCCAACCAGAACTCTATTGTGTTATGTTCCTTAGTCGCTGTGAATTGTCCACCAAATCTTGTATTGAGTACAAACACTCACTTGAATGAGCTTTAAACCATAAGGCAACCCTTATCTTTATCAGTTCACACAATTCCTCCATCATAGGTTGTTTTCCATTAAAAACACAGTCATTCCTCATCCTCCAAATGGACCAAAAAGTAGCCATTGGAATAGCATCCCAGACTTTGTTGTCAAATTTCCTCCATATGAAACATCTCCACCAGTCCAACAATAACATTATGAGGGGTTGCCATTGCAGACTCCACCAACTCAGTAGATTTGTCCAAATTTTCCAAATAACATGGTTTAAGGTTTCCATCTCACCATTACAGAACACACGATTAGACCTAGCATCATGACTTAAAATCCCAATTCTTTGGCTCCCATTCATACTCTAATCTAATCCTCTATACTTCTTCATAGTAATACTATCACTTTCAAAAGTCACATGTATTAAAGTAGATTCAAAGACTCCACAATTATTCACCTCAACTAAAAAGCATTCAAAGGACACATAAAAAAATTAGAAAATAAAAAATGCAGAGTTTCACTCCAATCCTTCCTCATCTTATCTTATTCTATACAAGTCAAACATACCTCGGGATTTAAGGACAAACAGAACTCCAGCATCGAGTTCTTTGGGCAGGTTGATGCCATTTTCTCCATATGTTTCCGGTACATTCCCAGAGTTCGGTGCCACACTCACCATCTCTCTCTCTTTCACTCTATTTTCTCTCTCACACACACAAAGAGTGATGAGTGTAAGATACTGGTTTGGTTTGGTTTAGTTTGGATGCAAAAGGAAAGGTTGAAATTAAGTAGGGTGGGGGATAGTATCCTCAGTAGCAAAGTCATCTACGGCATCCGTAGTCAAGTCAAACATACCTCGTTGTTCAACTGGGAGCTAAACATTTTCATATGCTGGGGTATATAACAAAGAAACCCATGTCAAGACAAAAAGCAAAAGCATTTTTTAATGTTTAGTTGAAAACTCTTTTGACTTCTATTGAGAAAATCAATGAAAAAATTTGAAAAATATTTATAAATTAGTGATAAATTTTATTAATATTAATAATTAAAGTCATAAATTTAAAATTATTTTTTTGAAAGTGCACCGAATTATAATTTTTTCAAAATAAATTATTCTGCTAACATTTTTTTATTTCTGTTTTTTAACATACTGATGTGAGAAATAATAATGTTTCAATTTTTAAAAAATTGAGTTTTTTGTTTTTCGTATTTTTTTTGTTTTTAATAAATTTTTTAAATATTTTAAGTATTTTTTTTACTTTTTATTAAATGCACCTAATCTAGATGTACTTAAAAAGTAAAATATTATAAAAATTAATAAATATACAAGAATACAAAAATGTATTGAATTTTTTTTTTTTGTATTTTTGATATTTATTAAAAATTGAAAGTTTTTTTTCACAGATATTATACTTTTTAAGTGTATTTAGAAGGTAAAAAATTTGCTTAAAATATTTTTTTTAAAAATCACTAAAAAGAAGGAAAACAAAAAATTCAATTTTCAGAAAATTGAATTCAAAAAATTGGAACTAAACAAGCTGTGATAAAATGTTGAAATGTGAAATGGTTTTTGATTTACTAATATAGGGGTGAGAAAAAATAGAAAATATCACAAATCAATTCGATTCATATTAAATCACGCAATTTGATTTGATTTTTTCGATGAATGATTGGATTCTTGATTTTATAGTTAGAGCTAATTACAAATAGTTTGGGCACTTACAAAATAATTGTACTATATATGAGAATTTTTTCTGGTGCAACATTGACACACATGAAGGACTTACATGAAGCACGTGAATAAACTCGCACCATGCACAGAGAAGACTTGCACCATCATAAAATGAATAAATAATTTGAAATCGAGCCAAACTATTTAAATATATATATACGTATATAATTTGTTACTTATTGTAAATACTCAAATATCTTATTAATATATGTATATATATATAAGTTGTAATCCTCTATTTGGATAGTGGTCGAGCTAATTTTAGACAATCATATAAACAATTCTTAAATTGTGAATTATATTTTGTGATTATGTTGCTAATGATAACAAGATTTTTAAAAATCGGAATTCCAAACTAAATCCAACAGCGTGTTATTAATAAAATCTAGTTTGATTCCAAGATTTTTATGATTTGATTTGGTCTTATATTTTATGGAACCATAATTAATGATTCAGTCATTGGTTTAGTCCTAAATTGAATCAATTCAGACCATGCTCACACCTAATATAATAGGTGCACATCAATTCAAAAAAAAAAATTTGTAAAATATATCTGTTTATATTACACTATTTATTGAGAAATGCTTCGAGCAAAATACATGTAATAAATGTGTAAATCCCATTTGAATAATGATATTCATGAAAAAATTTATATAAAATCCTTTACCAAATAATGTGTGTTGGTGTTGTTGAAATTAAAAGGCTTTGGGTGTGAAACATGACACATATGTCAAATTAATAGGGTTAATTATAAAATAAAAAAAATAAAAAAACTTAAGGTTTTGTGCATTTTTTATTTTAAATTTTAGTATTTCAATTTTGACAAATTAAAGTTTAGAGTTTCATCTGTGTTTTTATTTGGTCCCTCCGTCCATCTTTGTCCGTGTAAGATAACAGAGGGGGTTTAAAATGAAAAATATTGGGATTTAAAGTGAAAAACATGTGAAATCTTGAAGATTATTTTGTAATTAACCATTTTTTGTTTTTAGTTATTTTAATTTTTAAAAAATGGTTAATTACACACACACAAAAAAAAACTCCAACATTTTCACGCAATTTTTACTTTAAACCCTATTATTTTTCACTTTAAACCCCTTTCGTTACTTTACATAGATTGAGATAAACGGAGGAGGAGATAAATTGAAACATGGATATGGAACTTCAAGGTTTATTTTATCGAAATTGAAACATTAGAGTTTAAAGTGAAAAAAGCGTAAAACTTTGGGATTTTTTTTTTTTTAATTTTGTAATTAACCAAATAATATTTATACAAAAATATTTTAGGGTAAATTACAAATACACCCACTGAGATTTGATTAAAATACGAATCGCCCCCTGTGATTTTGAAAATTACAATCCACCCCCTGAACTTTCTAATTTCATAACAAATCGCCCATTTTATTAATCAATTATCAAGTCAATTAATAGTTTTTAATGATATTAAAAATATGTTTCAATTAATAATTTAGGTAATTTTATTATTGTATCGGAGAACAATTATGAATTTCATTTGTTTAGTTAATTCTGTTAAATAAAAAATTCTAATAAGAGGATATTTGTAATTTTTCAAATCACATGAGACAATCTGTATTTTAAGCAAATCTCAAGGAGTGCATTTATAATTTATTCAAAATTTTGTATAGAAACTTTTTCGAAATGATACGATATCAAGCCATTGTTTGGAAATTTTGATTTTTAATTAAAAAATCACTACAAGTTATCAAATTATTTTTTATATTTTTTACATATTTCATAAAAAATAACAAAAAAATCAATTCTCAAACACCACCGCTAAAAGTCATGTTTTTGGGTTGTAAGATCATGAGAAGATAGTCGACATTTTTATTTCTTTAATTTAAATTTTTTTTAAAAGAAAATAAACTGATTTAATTAATGATGTTACATTATGGATTACAAATGTTCTCATATTTTCTTATCTAAATGGCGTAATCAGAAGGCTTCTAGTTGCTCTTTATTATTATTATTTTGCTCTGCTGAATTCGACTATGTTAGATGAATATCTGTACTCCTAGGAAAATTTGACAACATACCAGCTAAAAACAAAAATAGAATAAAACATACCACAGGAATCAAAATTATTATTGTTATTATTATTTGAAAAAGTCCATAAGACGATTATAAGCTCAATATATATAGATAGATAGATAGATAATATAAACTTTATAAAAGCATGACTACAGCTTATCACAATCAGATGTTAAGATTTCTTGCATGCTGTTAGATTTATTAAAGCCCAATTATAAAAGGTTCCGTTTGGGAAGAAAAAAGTCAGGTTTTTTTGGTTAAAATAGCCACAAAAAATAAAATAGGCTATTTTAGCCACAAAAACAAAACATCAAATCCAACCAATAATCATTACAATCATCTCTCACAAAAAAAAACAAAAAAACCAAAAAATCAAAAAGTCCTTCCCAAACCAAGCTAAAATAGCCAAAAAGCCAACCCACTTCCCAACGGAGGCAAAGTGATATCATTAACACCTACCTTTTCACTTTGGCTCCCTCATTTCTTTGAATTCCCACCCAACAAAATGAGTCTCCTTCATTTTCTCTTTAAACCCCCGTCTTAATACTAACTATACTCCAAAACCCAAACCCAAACCCAAACCTAGCCCCCATTCCCAACCTCCACCTCTATTGTTGCCTTCGACAGCCAATTTGCAACCCACTCACCGGCGACTTCCTCCCCTCCCAATTTTTTTATTCTTGTTGTTGTTTTGTACACAACAGAATTAAATCTTTTTAAATACAGTGAAGATTGTCCAACACTTCTTTTTCTTCTTCTTCTACCATCGAGCCCTCTCCTATATCTGCCCTTAACCACCACTGCAAACCATAGAGAGATATCTAGATCTGACATAGCTGGCAACGACGATTGTATCAATGGTGGTGGCATTACAGATCACTACCCAAGTGCCCTCCAACAAATAGATTGCAACTTTTGATGACCAAATTGCAACTCCAACAACTTTCGCAATCAGATCATTTCTCTCTCTCTCTCTCTCTTTTATGGGGGAGTTCGATTTTAGGTTTTGATTTTGAGATGGGTTGCAATAGTGAAGGAGAGGCTGGGAGTGTTTATCGGTGGAGGTGGTGGAGGTAGGTTATGGTAGAAAAGATAGATTGTGGCAGTATAGGGTTGGGAGATGGGCTGCGTTGGTGGAGGAGAGGCCAAAGATGCTTGTCGGTGGAGTTAGTGGCTAGTCGGGACAGAAAAAGTGGGGGTTGAGGCAGTGAAGAGCTATGAAGGTGATGGTCAGAGATGGTGGTGACTGCTTGATAGGTGACAGACAATAACAGAGAGGGTGGGCTGTGGCGGCCGGAGGTGATGGAATGGCTAGGGTAAGCGTTTGGAAAATTAAGGTTAGAAGGTTATAGATGACGGTAAAAATGAAACTTCATGTTTGGACAAAATTGACATTAAAAAAAATAAAAGAGATCAGGGGTTCCAAAAATAAAAGTATGTGTTAATAGCAACACACTTTAGTAATCTTTCAAGCCTATCATGTAAATCTTTTATTAAAACATTAGTTTGATCTAAAATGATAATTATAATTATATGATTTTATTATAATTTTTTATATTATATTTTTAAAATTATACTTATAGTTTATTTGTTTGTTGATAAATCGATGGACTACGACTCTTGAATTAATCAATTTTTTATTTTTAAATTTATAAATAAACTATCCAAATAAATTTAGAAGATGAAAGGATTGGATTGTAAAAATAAATCAGGGTTAAAATGTAGGGCTGAGTAAGGAATTCGTAAAATTCGTAATCCGATTCAGTCCAGTCTAATCCAATCCGATAGGTTTGGATTGATTTTTTGAATATGTGGTTCAGTTCCAGATTAAAAAATTAAAAATTCGTAGTCCACGAATCGATTTCGAATTGAACCTCACGGTTTCGAAATGGAACCGATCCGAATCGTATACAAATAGCCTATATTTATATTATATACCCTCCCGCATAGTATCTTCTCTTATTTCATATAAAACCTAAACCCAAACCTAAACTCGCATAGTATCTTTTTTTATTGTTTTTGTTTGTTGGTTTTAGTTTTAATTTGTAATGGTCTAAATACTTATGGTGGAATTAGTTTTTTTATAGTTGTTTAAATTCTAGAACAGTATGTCGCTATTGTGGAAAGACATGTTGCTATTATAAAACTAATATGATGCTATGCTTGTATTTTTATGAAATTAAAATGTTCTATATTTTTTTTTGTTATTTAATTATGTGAATCTGTAGTTTTAAACTGATCCAATTCGTGTTTAAAGAGATTGATTCTACAATTTAAACGGATTGAATTAGTTTCAATTTTTTAAAAACTGTAAATAATAAATTGATTTTAATTTTATCTCAATCCAAACTAATCTAGATTATGTTCACCCCTATTAAAATGGGCTGAAAATTTATAGCAATAATTGAGGAGACAAGTCATATGCTATAGCTATAATTTATAGCTTGAAAAAATTTTCATTCCACTTGATTTGATATCAAGAGGTTCCTTGACCACTAACTAATGAGTGGGTAATAAAGACCGGTATTATTATTATAATAATTGACACATTCCTTTAAATTTTGAGTTCTAATTAGAGTTAGAAAATCAAATGATAAATAAAAAAATAAATAAGATGAAAACATCATGAGACTCACACACACACTAGATCTCTTAATTTAAAATTCTTAATCATTTCTCTTATTATTATCACTTCGAAGGAGAATTACATGTCAGTGATTTGACAAAAGATATTTATTAAAGTTGATGGGTAAGTTTTCAATATATAGAAAGGGCATGGCTTCAGTCCGTGCTGTTGGACCCGTGGGAACCCACCACGAGTCCCGTTTTAATAATCTGAACCGTTCAATGTGTAGAACTCGTCGAGTACTATATGCCTGTAAAACATCACGTTGATTGGATATCGATAGCTATATGATCAAATCAGTTTCGTATTAAAAAATTGGACGGTAAACAAATTAACAGTTGACAAAAAACTATTTTGATTACATAACTATCGATATCCGGTCAATGTGATTTTTTACAAGTATATAGTACTCGACGATTTCTACACATTGAACGGTTCAGATTACCAAAACGGGACCTGTGGTGGGCCCCTACAAACCCAACAACACGGTTCAGTTCGATTCCGAACTAGACAGAAGTCATATCCATATAGAAAAACACGTTAAAAATATGTACATAATACGATTCTTACAATTTTAAAATCTTGTATCCTGTTTTCGTTGATTTGTAATTATCTGTTAATAATTCCATCTTGCGTGGTCAAAGCTTAAGATGGTGTGATGGACCTCAGTATACTTTACAGGCTATTAGGGATAAGTAGTGGATATATCGATTCGTTAAAATTGATCGAACTGAACCAATTCGCTGCATTTTGGACGGATGCGTGATGATAAGCGGACGGTTGGGGATTAATTTTTCCTAATCCGCCAATTTGGCGGACGGATGGCGGATTTGAGGTTCCTTTGGCCGCAACCGAACTGTCAAACCTCGAGCATCCTTAGTAATTTATAAGACTTTGTGTTTTCAATTTGTTTAAATATTTTGTTGGTGTTTTCAATTGAAAAAGAGTTCAAATATTCTGTTGAAAAAAAGTTTTCAACATGATTATATTTTTTGAATTGAAAAAAATTAACGTATTATTTATCTATATTTTTTAGTTTTTAAATCTAACTCTAAAAGCAATAAATAGAAAATATGATATATACTGGTTGGTTTTTGTTTTCAAAAACATATATAAATGTAACAATACAGGCACATACAATCTCTACTATTGTTCTGTTCATGGTTTTAGTGGTTTGAATTGTTTTTATATTTTAAGAATCACAGATTGTAATACTTTATGTGGATAAGGCATGCTGTGATTGTAACATGTAGATGAGACATGCAGTGATTGTGATATTCTAAAGTTTCAAACTTTCTTTCTTTGAATGAGACATGCAGTAATTGTAATACTTTTTAAAGTCATTGACTATAATATTTTCTTCCTTTTTTTTTTTTTTTGGGAAATGCACAAGTTGAACTATGTTTAAAATTTATAAAATTTCAAGCCACCAAACTGATTTGCATCCATCCGCCAAACTGCCAATCCGCTCAATCCACATCTATCGGATTGGCGGACGAATGCGGATTGATTTTCTCTAATCCGCCAATCTGACGGACGGATTGCGAATTGGAGATTCTGTGGCCGCAACCGACCCGCGCCCACCCCTAGGCTATACCATTAGGCTTTTCATATTTGAATCTTGAATTTGTAAAAAATAATTATTAAAAAAGTATTAATTTTTATTTCATTAAATTTTCTCTATTCTTTCTATTTTTCTTGACAAAATTTATAATTTTTAACCACTAAATCATCTAAATGTTTAGATTGTTAAAAAGGGATAAATTTATTAATTGTAATCTCAACTCTCATTTATAAGAGAGGCAACTATCAAGTAAATAGTGAAATACAAACACAAAATTTATTATCAATTATAATATCATAGTAAATTGTTAACTTTTGTGTGCTGATAAAGATAGATTTCAATATTCTAGTAACAACAATACGGCTAGAAAAAAGAAATACTTTATTAATAAGTTTAGGAACACATGTATTTCACATAATAGACTAAATTCGGAATAAGAGTATGCTGTACATAATATAGAGTTCACATGTATAACTTACCATTTTATCATCAATCTGTATTTCATTATGTAAAACAGACAAACCGGCCCTGAGGGCAGACAAGAGAGGCCTACGTCTTGAGCCCCCTAAATTTTGGCTAAAAATAAAGGTCTCAAAATATAATTTTGTGTTTTAGATATAAAAAAAAAGGCCCAAATATAATAGGCTCAATTGAACACGAGGCCCAAAAAAAAGCAATAAAACTAGATTTTTATTTTTTTTAAGTATTTGTAATGATTATTTCTTATCTTAATATATGAAAATGAATTTTTATTTATAATTTTAATGATTATATATGCAAGTAAATTTTTTTATGGTTACAAACAAATAAAAAAATTATAACTTATTATTTTATTTATAAATTATTTTTTTTAATGCAAGAAAGCCCCATTTTTCAAAATGACGCCTTGAACACCTAAACGTTAAGGCCGGCCAGGAGAACAGATCAACATTCTCATTTAAGTGAAAACTGTTTTATGGTTAGTTGAAACACCAAGGATCCTCTAGAGTAAAATTTCTCTAAAATTTCCTAGAGTGCTATATTGTGTGGTTGAGATTTACTGGCAAGTCACATCAGAAAAATTGATGTGACTTACCAGTAAATCTCAACCATATACTGTAGCACTTTAGGAAACTTTAGGAAAAAATGACGCCTTGAACACCTAAACGTTAAGGCCGGCCAGGAGAACAGATCAACATTCTCATTTAGGTGAAAACTGTTTTATGGTTAGTTGAAAACTGTCTTGGACTTTTGCCAGGAAGGTGTGTGCGCGCGACATAAAAGTTTTCTTTTTGTACATCTTTCCATTTGGAGGCTTGTGCATACACACCGCTTCAAATTTATAGCCTTATTTTTTTTTTTGTTTTTTTCTAATTGCTTTATGCTCTGATCAAACGGCAAGAATATACAAGAAGATACAAAAAGAAAGAAAAGGAAGGAAAAGAAAAGAATAAAATAAATTATTTACTTTCTCATTCAATATTCAAAAAAATTTATATAGAAATAATAATTTAAAATTTTTTCCATGCATAATTTTATATTTTGTTTTAAGAAAACATATATGATGGGACCTATATTTTTTTAACAAGTAAATACATATATATATATATATATATATATAAATTAGTAAAACATCATTTTCTAACTTTGAGTAGTAGGAGAGGTCCAATATATTTTTTTTTATTAGCTAAGGTCCCTCAATAAAATTTTTCTGTGATTATACTAGAGAAATTTCTCTGTGTCGAGATAAAAATTCTCTATGTCGGATTTTCTCTGTAAAAATGTTAAGGGACCTCAACTAGTATGAAAATATTATATGTGGTTTATTTTATAAAATCTTAATATCGAGAACTTTCTAATTTGAAGAATTCTATGTAGCCTCATTTATTCAGAATTTATCTCGAATGAGATACAAACTCCAAATAATCTCATAAAATCCTATAAAAATTAAACTTTTAATTATTATAATTTAATTCTAATTAATTTTAAATAATTGTAATAAAACTCTAAATTCTTCAGTTTCTTCAATTTAGATTTTCGTCCGCTATTTTTCTATACAATTGATCTTTCTTATTTGCGTGTACTGATTTTTAAGTCAACTTGAGACTTGAGAGGCCTTCCAACCTAGTAGATGATGCTTAAATAATAATAGAATGCATGCTAATGAATTTGAATTCCCTTACCTGTTTGAGAATTACAAAGCATCAATTGTCTTGATTTGTGTGTATTTAGGCCTAATTTATTTTTTTAACTGTTAAATTATGTATTTTATTAGCGTGCCTTGTCGCTATTTAAATTTTTGAGGAAAAAATTAGAAAAATTTAACTCTATTTTTATTTATACCATTGATCTGTCAAAAGAAATTATCTTGATTTGAAAGCTCAGGTACAAAAGAAAAAATCACTGATTGAGCACATATTTGCCCAATATTGATGATTAACCTTTTATATTGGTAAGATTACTAATTCTTTTTAAACATTTATTTTTAGGGTTCTGTTTAAGTGTGCCTTTAAGGTTCCACACCATATGCAACCTAATTATTAACCCTTAGATTACAAAGAGTTGATCACGATCATTGAATTGTTTAATGGTGAAAGATTGAAAACCGGGGCAACCGGTTAACCCTCTTATTTCCATCCAAAAATATTTAGTAGCTCTAAAATAAGAGCTCTAAAGTAGTTCTAATTATTTGATAAAAAAAAATAAAGAAATAAAGGAGTTCTAATTATGTGGCACTAGACCATGTGTAATTATTGTTACTTTTTAGAGTAGTGATACATAACTCTAAAATATTAATTCTAATAGAAGCCCTAATGTGGTGGAAAAGAGAGAGAGAAAGGAGTGTGGCCCCCAAAATCACATGAGCACTCTTCACATTATTAGAATTCTATTAGAACTCTCAAATTAAAGCTCCCAAACATTATTGTACATTCTATTAGTGTTTTTTTATCTTCTTTTGACTTGCCAACTCATTAGAGCTATATTTAGAGCTCTTGAATTAGAGCTATGTATCATTGTTCATTTCCATCCCACTTCCCTCACTCTCTCCATTTCGTCTCTCCCTCCTCCTCTTCTTCTGTATAACCCTTGATTTCCATTAACAAAAAGAAGCCTTTGTTGGGTTTCATTGTTGAATCTCTATATAACCCTTGATTCCTAACAACAACGGAACTACAAGCCTCTGTTGGGTTCCATCGTTGAAGTGAATGTATTCTCTCAAACTAGATATCAGATATGGACCTCTCTCTCTCTCTCTCTCAATCGATTTTTGGCATGCGCCAACTGTCTCTTTCTTTTCATGATCGATCGATTTCTCCATCTCTTTCACACTTTTAAAATCAATTCTATTTATGCTTCTTGTAGCCATAGTTTTACTTTTTAAGTTACTTGTAGAGTATGTGGTGTTTTAATAATTCACACACATGCACACTTGCATTGCAAGTTTCTTCTCTTTTTTTCTTTTTCTTTTTTTTTTTTTTTAATTTTATATCCACGTAACACATTTTAATTACGAAAAATATTTAAAATTCCTAAAAAATGGCTCATGATCGATCGATTTCTCCATCTCCTTCACACTTTTAAAATCAATTCTATTTATGCTTCTTGTAGCCATAGTTTTACTTTTTAAATTACTTGTAGAGTATGTGGTGTTTTAATAATTCACACACATGCACACTTGCATTGCAAGTTTCTTCTCTTTTTTTCTTTTTTTTTTTGCTTTCTATTAAATTTATGGTTTTAGGCATTTTTTGTTTCATTAGAAAATTGCATAATTTGGACTTGTGCAGTTGTCTTGGTGCTTGATTTGAAACTATTCTATAGATAATCTATGGTTCCGGGTGTTGTTTGAATTTACCATTTTGCCTATGAAATTATGCTCTCGTAGGTGCCATTTTTGTCAAATAGATATAACTAGCATTATTGATTGGACTAAACAGAGAAAAAACTCAACATTTATATATCAAATTGAAGATCAATTTCTGTGTAATTAGTTTTAAGTACTTTAGTGTTATGTTTTTGAGTTGATCACTTATGAATATGATTGTTAAAACCCTTATGATTGAAACAATTAAGAATTGTTAGTTTGAGAATCTCGGTTGTTCATTAGATGCTATTATTTTTGTGACTAGATCAAGTAGTTAGAGCAGTTCTAGCAGTTACTCTGGTTCTTCTTCAATAGGTAAATGATATTTGTTTTGTTTTCATCTCTATATTCAACTGTAATTCAACTTCCATTAAAGGGTTACTGGTTGATTGTGAAATACATTTATTAATCGAATTTGATACTCCATTTGCAGATTCCAATAGTGATAGTTTCTCTACTAGGAATTGAGTGGATTCAATTAAGGACTTGATATCATGCTTATTTCTCTTGGCATTCATTTTAAGTTAGTGCATTTCCTTAATTTTCTAAACCCATTGCAATCACCCATTTACATTATTTTATATATAAAATATAATCAACTGAACTGAACGAACATGCGATGTTAAAATGTTAGGAATTATGTGTCCTTTTTGTTCTTTGAGTGATTATGTTGAATTTTGTATTAGTTATTCGTGAAATTCAGCCTATGATGCTATGATGTTGAACTTGAGTGATTGCTTCCTCATAAATTTTTTGATACAATATTAGATGATGATTCTCATATGGCTGGGTTTTAGATGATGATGATGATATATATATATTTGGATTTCCTTAATTCACTCTATTACTTTAGCAAATTTATTGCTTAATGAAAGCCCATCTTTTGCATGTAAGCTAATTGACATATCTCTAATTTTTGCAAATCAGAAAGAAAAAAAAAAAGTGTGTTTGCCATGAATGGATAATGATGCTCGACCGAAGCATGAACTGTTAGATTTTTATAAGTACTCCAAAAACTCAATAGATTTATAGAATACTCAAAATGAACTTGAATTGAATGGGCATGTTTGGTTTGAATCTCAAAACATGATTTTGGAGAAAAAATTCCAAAAACATGTTTGGTTGAATTTTTTAAAAAAAAATTCTAAAATCACTTTTCTCTCTACGACACATCAATCATCACTTTTTTTTTTTCTTCAAAGTTTCTAAACTCTCCTGAAAATTATTTGAAATAACATCTCAAAACACAAACCAAACAAGGCCAATGTATGCCATAGCTCTTGATGGAAGTTACTCCTTGAGTTTAATGTAGTTCAGGCTTTTGTTTATTTTCAATAACATGCGTGCTATTTTGTTATTCTCCATGTGCTATAGTTATGAGCATTATCAATTCCTCTTTCTACATGAACATTTTGATGAATTTTAGCATTTTAGCATTGTTCATATTTTAAATACCTTTGATGTTTGCTCTAAGTTTATATTGCAAGACTTCCTATTCTTGACCAAATGTAGACAAATTTTCATAGCAATGCTCATTCTGTGATTTTTCAGATTTGCGAGATCAAGTACTAGTGTTGAAGAACTCAAACTTATCTGATTGGTATTTCTTCAACCATGAAGTCTAGTACTCGTTTTGACAATTCCATTTTTCAGGTCACGCCCACTCAAACCAGGTAATTTCTCTCAATTTAATCAATAAGCTTTTACCATTTTTCCCCCCAGTGTTCTTCATTGCTTCATGACTAAGTCACTTTTTTTTTTTTTTTTTGGCCAAGAGATCCAATTCATGGTAGGTTGATTTCTGGAATTTGAATCCATACGATACAATTTTGTTCCGAATGTATTGATTTAGTACAATTGGAGTCGATGCTTGTTCAGCCATTGACTTAAAGTTCTATAGAAACTTGGATTATATATAGTTCAGTTTGATATCACATTTCACCTACCTATTCACATTGTGTGGGATGTGGTTTTGCATTATCTATTTTGGTAAATTCCACTGATTTTTGGAGAATTGTATTGTTCCATGCGATACAATTTTGTTTCGAATGTATTGATTTAGTACAATTGGAGTCAATGCTTGTTCAGCCATTGACTTAAAGTTCTATAGAAACTTGGATTATATATAGTTCAGTTTGATATCACATTTCACCTACCTATTCACATTGTGTGGGATGTGGTTTTGCATTATCTATTTTGGTAAATTCCACTGATTTTTGGAGAATTGTATTGTTGTAACTAATACAATGATTGCACATGAGGCTACAGTTGTGGTTACTATTAATTCATTTTTTTCTTTGGTTGACCTCTATATCTATCTTGATTTCTTAGTGTAGGAATTTGGCCTAATTTCGAAAGGATTTACACTCTAACCTGTATCCTAATTAATATGCTATATAGTTATTAGAGTTCTATAACCCCTTCTGTGTAATTGTAATTATTTCACATTTTCCCATCAGTTTGTAACATGGTGCCCTTTCTTATATACTATTTTGCCCACCACTTTCATTGGCTCTTTTGCAAATAAGAACTTGATAAAGTATTTTGGTAATGGTCAAAAAGAACCTGAAGCATTTTTTATAATTGCAAAAATATCCTATCTTTAACAAATTTTAACTCTATTTTCAAGTTCTCTTGAAGCATATCTCCATAATTGGGCCATTTTGAGAAGAAGAAAAAGAAGAAGAAGAAAAGAAAAAAAAAAGAAAAAAAGAAGAGAAAAGTAAGGAGAAGTAAGTTCCCTTTTATTCTAAAGCAAGTTGCCAACTTGCCATGTTGCTTAAGATTTTATAGATTATTTGAAATGATTTCTTCTTTCCCCATGTCATTGTAGTTTTATGTATAATTTTGAACCATTTTCAGTCTTGTTTTTGGATTCCCAACCAAAATTGAATATATTTATATAATAAGTCCTAAGATTTATATAGAACAATGAAATTTTTAATTAAATATACTTTTTTAGGCAGCCTTCTCACAGTTTCTGGGTTGTGAGGGCTTCATTTTATTGCACAAATGACTTGCCAAACATTTCTTTGTTGCCCCTGTATCCATTACAGATAAGCTGCGATACTCTATTAGGATCCTTCTTGAATCATCAATTCATTAAATTTATTAAATTGGTTGCTGAAGCTGGTTTAGATGCTCATCTAAGTATTGGTCCTCATGTTTGTGCTAAATGGAACTATTAGTAAAGCTTATAAAATTTTGTTCCAATCTATTGTAGAGTATACAAACCAACAATTTATCAGTGAACTTGCCTTATAGACTTTGTTTTTGAAGAGTGGGTTTCCTCTTTGGTTACATTTCATACCTGGAATTAAGTTTCGAACTGATAATGAGCCATTCATAGTATTCCCTCTCACTTTGTCCTGCTATTAAATTTTAAATTGATGGCCTAAATATGCTCATTGTACTTCCGTTTTAGGCAGAAATGATGCAATTTACTGCCAAGATTGTGGACATGATGAAGCAAGAAAACTCTATGCATCCCAAGGCAGACCCATTATCTTATCCGTAATCTAGATCCATCACGAGCCTTTATTTATATATTTTTTTACCTTTCTCTTTATGTCTCTCTGTCTCTCTCTATTCTATCGATGGAAAACTTAAAATTTGTAGAGGCAATTGTCAAAAGGTTCAAAGCATACTTTTCTCTCATTCAACTCATGATTCTTCTGCAATTCTACGAAAATGTACCACACGCCTTGTATTATTTGGCCTCCCTAAAGCTATCATGAAATATCAATTTACTCCTCTAGAAAATGATACAATTAAACCCTTCAATAAATATACTAACACATAAACTATAGGTTGCGAGAATAATGGTGTTGACATGGTTGCTCTACGTCGCCATTAGATGGAAGGGCCAATTTGATGATATTCAAATCATTAATCATGCCACATATCTAATTAGATTAGATAGATAAACTACGTGTAAAGTGAAATGTCAAATTAGATGTGCTTATGATGTTAATTGTTAAATTTCACCTAAACATTTACTCATTTATCCGTCTTTGGCATTTAATTTTATAATTTTTACTCCTTTACTAGAAATTTCACTTTGCTAATAGTTAAATTTCACCTAAACATTAAGGCTAAACTTCACTATTTGAAGAGAATGAAATTTCACTAGTTGAAGACAATGAAATAATTATTGCTATCATGTTTTGATTAAAAAATATTAAAATTTTGGTAATTCAATATTTTAGAATTAATTAGAAAACAAATTAATTAAAAATTGCTACCGTTTGCATAAATTATCTAATAGATCAGGAATATCACGTGTTCATGTGCCCAACTAATAAAATAACATACTTGTAGTTTGGATTTTTGAGAGCCCAAAATTTAAAAAAAAAAATCATTGGTAATGGTGGTAATGATTATGAAGGTGAATGATTGTAGTAGTAGAGGCGGTGGTGGAGAGGTGGCGAAAATGATAATAGAAACTGTGATGTTGGTAGTAAAATGATGGTATGTTTTATGGCGACGATAACAATGATAATGAAGATGGTGGTAATAGCAATGGTGGCTTGATAATGGTGGTGGTGGTGGTGGTGGTGGTGGTGGCAATGACAGTGATGATGATGATGGTAGCAACAATATTGATGATAATTGTAGCGATTGTGAGGTTATAATGGTGTATATTGATCCTTGTGTATAAATATTTATAAATTAAATTAGCATTAAGTAATTACGTGATTTTATGTGAGAAATTCATCATAATTTAAATGACTTTTATCTTACAAACTTAAAATTTAATGAAACAAATGGATTGGATAAAGGGTACCCCACCTCTTACACCAACACCACCGATTTCACCACCACCGTCACCACTGTTACAACAGTTGTCATGCCCCATCACCATTTGAACTCTACTACTATCACATCACTACTCTACCACTACCATAGTCACTCCTCACACCACCACCGCCATTGCTACCACCCTACCACCACATCCACCTTCACCCTATCGCCATGGCAACTAAAGTTCTTTGTCGCCCTGTTGATCGCCAAAGCCTTGTCAGCAATAGTCAATGGCGACTAAATTGACGTTGGTCACTAATTATCTTATCTTCGGCTACTAAAACGAACTTAGTCACCAAAAATAACATTTTGGCTATGAAATATTTAATTGCCAAAAGTAATTAAATCAAAATGAAATTCTCTTTTAGCGACTAAAATATTTAGTCGCTAAAACATTTTAGTTTCTAATAATAATACATTTACCAACTAAAAATTTTAGTCACTAATAATAATACATTTTGCGACCAAATAGTTTAGCCGTTGTTAGTTTTCACGACTAAACATTTTAGTTGCCAAAAGATTAGATATTTTCATTTCATGGTATTTTACAACCAAGCATTTTAGTAACCGATGGATGCCATGTTCTTTCGTGGCTAAAATATTTAGTCGGCAATAGTTTCCTTCCTCATCTTAATTTATTTTAACTACTAACTATTTGGTTGCCAAAAGTCTTGTTTCATTTTTACTACTAAATATTTAGTCATGAAAAACCTTTGCTTGAATTTTGGCTACCAAAATAGTCAGTTACCAAAAACTTTATAATTTTTTTTTATAATTAATTTCTCGACCATCTATATTTATTTCATTATTAATGGAACCTGTACCTTGTATATAAATAAAATAATCCATATACTGATGAAATTAGCAACCATTCCACAACATGCACACATTTCATTTTCAACCATCAAAAAAATTCATAGTTAACATCAAATTAAAAATGCAATAGAAATTCCATATAAACCAAGTACAATCCAACCTCAAAAATACAATTCCATACATAACAAAGGATTAAACAAAATTAATATCCAAAAGTTAATCTGTACCACCAAAAACTAATTTGTACCATACCAAAAGGTAATCTATACCATGCCAAAAAAGTAATCTATACCATGTCAAAAGGTAATCTGTACCGCATCAAAATTAATCTGTACCACATCAAAAGCTAACTTATACGTACGTTCAAATAATCGCTTGGATCCTCAGGTACCTGTTCATAAGAAAAGTATATTCCATAAGTATAACGCCATGGCTTACAAAATCTAATTAGCACAATGAAATCCAATAAATACGAGCTACCATGAATTCACTTTCTTTGTGATAACCAATGAGAATGAATTAAGAAAAAAAAAAAAGACATGATCAATAGTTCAATTATGTGATCAATAGTTCAACAATGGGGGGGAAAATCAACATTTTAATGTACACCTAGAAATTAAATAAAAAGAGATCAGAAAACAAATCATGAAACTACCGGTTACTAGAAGCCATAACAAAGAAGATGAGATTATGATGAATGTCCCTCCAAAGACAAATGTTGATTTCAAGGAAACAACCGATGGAGCTGTTAGACTTTCTCTAAAACCAAGCCGAAGTGAAAAAAGATAATTTATTAAACAGTGAATTAAATAAAGAAAGCTAGTCAGGAAACAACAAACACAGGACAAAAATAGAGAAAGCACTTGTAACAACCATTACAAATGCAAATATTTTAAATCTCCATCAAGAATGAAATTTGAGAAAAAAGAAGAATACTTAGAATTATGGTTGATATCACAGTAGCAAGGAACTTTAAGAAAAATATATATGTTACTAGTTTTGTCAAAAGAAAATATTTGAGAACTAAAAAGTTTGTGAAAAACCTTATTCAAGTCCACAAGCATAGTGATTAGTGAGTGCACATAAGTTTGAAGCCCTTACTCATTTGTTCAAAGTGCCAATTTCAGATTAAACCAAAAGGAAAAATCACAATTTCCCCATGAATTACTGAAAATTGATTTCCAAAGTGCTCATCTTTGCCTTATCTAATACATCAAAACAACATCTAAGCATTAATGTTTACTACCTATAGGCATATACATAATTGTTACAGAACAACCAAGACCATTGGTCATATTTCATTGTATATTTGAATTGATCCATACATAGATACTATATGTAGACCAAATTATAGAAGATATTAAAATGAAGAAAACCCCCTGAAGGAAGTTGAAAAAGAGTGCTCTGCTTTGGTATTCTAGTGTGAGCCCTAGCTGATGCTACTGATATCTTCTTGCTCACACCTGCCACCATATTTCTTCATTTTAGCTAGAAACATCATAAGTTATTAGCCAGAAAAAAGGTTGTGTATCAAGAAACACCACAGTTTAAAAGGAGATGTTTCTTGTGACCTATTTAAGCTTGGAGTGCTAATTGATGCCTTTGTTTGTTTCATTTGACTATAAGTATTTGAAAATTATACTTTATAGTAAAGATGCATTGCAGATGGTTTCTTGATTAACAACATTTAGACTTTATAGAATTTGGCATCATTCTTTAATTTATTTAAGTTAATCCAATATAAGGCAACATTATTTGTAGAATATCAATATGTATTCAAGAGGAACATTAATTATTTCCCGCAGTGGGATTTGTTACACTTTTTCAGGAATATTATTATTTGGCACCTTGTTGCTCTCACGTCATCCTAACAGCCCCCAATCATGGATACACGATAAGGAAACAAATAAAAATACACCCAAGCAATGATCAATAGACATGTTCAGACCACACCCTCCAAACACAAGGGCAAAGCATATTAACACATGGTTTACTGATTCAAACTCTAACAGAGATACCAAAAGAGCATAAGCATATAACAATCACAACCATATAGTGGCACTTTTAAGTTCAATAACAAATAGAGAGACCAAAGTTGTGTTCAACATTGAAAGAAAAAAAGGGGGAAACGGTTCATTTATCCTAAATTTCAAAGAATAGTTGCTCATTGCTCATCAAGTCATCCCGAAGTTCAATTTTAAAATAGCTATACTCATGCATCTTGATCTCAATTCATAATTGGACTAGCATAACTGTACCTTTAAAACATAATCACTTCCAAGCTATACCTTCATGTAACATGAAGCTCAGTTCAGGTAGACAGATTGAGGAATTATCAAGTTCTTAATGCTCAACTGCACCGATGGCTAAGTCATTGAATTCTTAAATAACTGAAAGGCTACAAATCCAAAAACTCACTAGGACCAAATGGTTTGATGTACTAAAAAAAATATATAAAAAAAAAAAAGAAAGTTGAATGACTTGTGGACTTTTGATTTATGGTTACATATCTACATTAGTTAGTGGTTTAATGGATGTAGTAATAAATATTCTGAAAGGGATCACAATCAAATATCTAGTGAGATGTAAAAGGGAAGATCACCACCTCTTGTTTCATGCATACATCTATCCATCTATGAATCAATAGCATACCAAAACCTGCAAAGGGGCTTTGGAATAACCAATCCAAGTCCAACCAAGTATCTGGATGTAAAAGAGAACCTATTTTTAATATACTGAAATTTGAACTCATATCCATCTATCAATATTTGGCAAGATTTGCCATTAATTTGAATACATTTTCCTTGTTTCAGTTTTGAAAATTTATATATTAGACCTACATTTTGACTGATTTCACAGATCATAATAAGTTCAATCAATTTTGATCCAACTTAAATCCTTTAGTTATTATCTCCTCTCAGATCTCAATGAAACACATGATTGAATTCATATTTTGTCTAACAATACATAAACAGCCCAAAAAAAAAAAAACAATAGTCCAAGTTTGAAAAATAAATGAATGGTTGTAGCAAAAATCTCCATCTTGTAGTCTCACTTCTGTTTCACAAACACACATAAATACACATCTATATGACGATTACTTACACAAAAAAAAAGGGCGAATTACACTAATAATCCCTATAGTTAGGGCATTGTGTCACTTTGGTCCCTAACTTTTCAATTGTGACACATTTTGTAACGATCCGAATTTTTTTTCCTCCGCTCGAGCAGGGGAGTTGAGGCTCGAACGGACTTGAGAGGTTCTCAGTATTTTTGCAGAAGGTTCGAAATTCTGAGATTTGTGAATTCCCACTCGAGCGTAGGAGTGGTCGCTTGAGCAGACGACTTTGTTGGTCTGCGCGCTCGAGCGTGGAAAGCGACGCTCGAGCGTGGAAAGTGAGATTGCCCTTGACATTTTTATTAGTGTATTTGGAACCTCCTTATTTTATTTTGGGGTATTGATTGAAGTGGCAACATAATGGTAAAGTAAGAGTGAACCAAGAATTTAATTCGGATAATTTTTCCTATGAACAGCCGTCACTTTTTTGCCCATTTATTTTTCTAGACTTTGAATTTGGATGTGAGGCTAGAACCATTGGAAATCTTACTTCCGGGGCTTCAATTTGGACACAAGAATGACCTAGAACAGAGTCCGAATGAGAGAGTTATGCCCGTTTGAAGTTTTGGAATTTGTGCTGGAAGTAGTTACGCTCGAGCGGAAAAAGAGACGCTCGAGCAGACTGCGCGAATTCAGTAAGTTTAAAGGCACATTTCTAGATCATTCTTTGCATTTTCCATTTCCTTCCTCCTTCCTCTCACCCTAGGTCCGAAAACCCTAGGTTTTTTACTCCAAATATCTTCCATTCCTCTAAGTTTTGGCCAAGATCTCTCACCAAGAAGTGAAGAAGGCTTGAAAATCTCACTTTTCAACCGATTGGATTTCGGATTGGCAAAGGATTCTTCTTGGAGCTTTGCTCTTTTGCTTGATTCTCGAGGTAGGGGTTCTAGTTCTCCTTCAATACTTGCATTAATAGATAGATTTGTGGTATTTTGATTATATAAATGCAAAATCTACAATTTTGAGCATACAGTGTTATGTCATGGAATTTGGGGGTTTAGGGTTTGAAGTGTTGGGGTTCAATTGTTGGGTTAAGATTATGGATTATGAACCTTCAGAAGTTTGAGTTTTTTCTTGAAAATCTTAATTTTTCTTGAAAACCCTAAATTGATTCATGATGATAATTAATGATTTTGCCCAAATTGAAAGTAGAATCATGAAATTAAGGTATTGAATTGTATATATACAAGTTTAATAAATGTTTGAAAATTATGTTAAAAATTAGCGATTGAACCTTTATTATGGACATTGTAAATCATGCTATAATATGAAATGAAATTTGGGGGAAAAGATTTGTTAATGATATAGATGACATGAGCCTTGGGATGAAATGGAAATTTAAGAGTTCACCTTGAATTATGTTGAATTTCATTTAGTGGTGTTGAGTTGAATCATGTTGAATAGTGTTGATTATGTTGAATTGTGGTGATTATGTTGAAGTGTGTTGGCTATGTTGAATTGTGTTGAATCATGGTGAGTTGTGTTGAGTTGGGTTGTGTTGGGTTGTGTTGAGTTTGAGTTGTGTTGTGTTGGGTTGGGTTGTGTTGAGTGTGAGTTGAGTTATGTTGGGTTGTGTTGAGTGAGTTGAGTTGTGTTGGGTGGTGTTGTGTTGGTACCCGCGCGGGGAGTTGAAAAATGGTTTTTCGGTGCCCACGACCGTCCGTATAATAGCCGGTAAATGTGGGGGATGGTTTTAAAAATTGAAGAAAAAGGCTTTTGGGGGCCCACGTCCCGCCGTATAGTAGCCGGAAAATGTGGGGGTGGTTTTGGATTAAAGGTGCCTAATTGCCCTGTCTAGGCTTATCACTGGACGAATGTGGTAAAATGTTTTTGCGTGTCGACACAGTCCTGCTGTATAGTAGCCGGTGAAAGTGGAAAAATGATTTTTGAGTGTCCACACAGTCCTGTCGCATTGTAGCCAGCAAAAGTGGAAAAACGGTTGGTTTTCGAAAATATTTTGGGTGCCCACATTCCACTGTATAGTAGCCGGCAAATGTGGGGAATGGTTTTAAAAAGTTGAAAAAAATGGTTTTTGGAAAAATATGATTTTTGGAAAAAAAAAATGGCTTTTGAGAAAATGTTTTTTTGGGAGTTCATTTCCCGCCGTATAGTAGCCGGTGAAAGGTGAAAAGTGTTATGGATTGGGTGCCCGCTGTCCCGCCGCAGTAGGTTGGGAAAAGGTGGATTGTATTTAGCTATGTGTTGAGAAGTGTGTTGAGTTGATGATGTTATTTGTGACTTGTAATGAATTTGTGAAATTGCATATTGATGTGTAATTTGGTTTAAAGAGGAAATGTGCATAGACATTATTTGTAAAGAATGGAAATCGAAAATGGGTAAAAGGATTGTGGACTAGTGAGGGTAAACTTAATGAAGTAGTTATAGCAATAAAGGTGAATTATTTGGCTTCAGTGGCTTCTCTCTGATATGGGTGTCTATCTTTCTGATCTGACTCCGTTGTATTGTGATAATCAGAGTGCTGTCCAAATTGCCAATAATTCAGTCTTCCATGAGTGGACCAAGCATGTTGAAATAGATTGTCACTTTGTCTAACAACATCTTCAGGCTGGCACTGTTACTCTCCCTTTTGTTCCCTCCTCTCTTCAGTTGGCCGATTTTTTTTACGAAGACTCACACTGTTGCTCGTTTTTGTTTTTTTCTTGGCAAACTTTCGATGCTTTCTGCGCTCACATCCTCAGTTTGAGGGGGGGTGTGAAGATTATGTATTTTTTGTATTTTACATTAGTCATTACGAGTAGTTTAGTCTATTAGGTTGTTAGGGTTTATTTCATTTAGGTTCTACATATTTGTACTTAGAGCTTCTCGGGAGATTATTCATTCGATATATACAAAAGATATGTTCTTTGTTATCAGATATATCCTCATAATTCAATCCAAGACAATCAATTATCCTCTTCCTCTTTCTATACCTCCAGTTAGAGGCTTTATTAAAAAAAAATGCATTTAATTAAACAGGACACACACACACGCACACAAATAAAAAATAAAAAAAAAAAGGTAGAATTTAAATCCTTGACCACTTTTAAAAAAATAATTATAAAAATAAAAATAAAAATAAAATCCTTGATCACATTCTAAATTCTTTATGATAGGAACAAAGAATGGTAATAAATTTTGCCTTATCAAGGAAGAAAGTAGAATGAGAGAAAAATAACATGCTATTAGTATATTCTAGCAACTATAAGCTCATGAGACAACCCAACTAGTAAACAAACAAAAAACAACTACAAAAATTTAAAGAGTAATTCAATTAGAATGGAAAGTAACATATCAATAGAAGTTCAAAATTATGGATCAACCACCTGGTATTTGAAATAGAATTAATATGATAGTCATGTGCATGAGCATAAACCCTTCTACCTCTTTGCATAAGGCTAGTCTCGTGGCTTGTTACCTGCAAATTGTAATAATGAATGAAATAAATGAATTTTACTAACTTCAACAATGTACCAAATACCAATGTGTATATTTTTTATCATACATAAATAAATTATATGATAATTACATCGCACCAAAAAAATAGACGTATGTACAGACACATTAGTGCAAGACAAAACAGTGTAATTTTGATAGTCCAAGTTTGAAAAATAAATGAATGGTTGTAGCAAAAATCTCCATCTTGTAGTCTCACTTCTGTTTCACAAACACACATAAATACACATCTATATGACGATTACTTACACAAAAAAAAAGGGCGAATTACACTAATAATCCCTATAGTTACGGCATTGTGTCACTTTGGTCCCTAACTTTTCAATTGTGACACATTTTGTAACGATCCGGATTTTTTTTCCTCTGCTCGAGCAGGGGAGTTGAGGCTCGAATGGACTTGAGAGGTTCTTAGTATTTTTGCAGAAGGTTTGAAATTCTGAGATTTGTGAATTCCTACTCGAGCGTAGGAGTGGTCGCTCGAGCAGACGACTTTGTTGGTCTGCGCGCTCGAGCATGGAAAGTGACGCTCGAGCGTGGAAAGTAAGATTGCCCTTGACATTTTTATTAGTGTATTTGGAACCTCCTTATTTTATTTTGGGGTATTGATTGAAGTAGCAACATAATGGTAAAGTAAGAGTGAACCAAGAATTTAATTCGGATAATTTTTCCCACAAACAGCCGTCACTTTTTTGCCCATTTCTTTTTCTAGACTTTGAATTTGGATGTGAGGCTAGAGCCATTGGAAATCTTACTTCCGGGGCTTCAATTTGGACACAAGAACGACCTAGAACGGAGTCCGAATGAGAGAGTTATGCCCGTTTGAAGTTTTGGAATTTGTGCTGGAAGCAGTTACGCTCGAGCAGGAAAAGAGACGCTCGAGCAGACTGCGCGAATTCAGCAAGTTTAAAGGCACATTTCTAGATCATTCTTTGCATTTTCCATTTCCTTCCTCCTTCCTCTCACCCTAGGTCCGAAAACCCTAGGTTTTTGACCCCAAATATCTTCCATTCCTCTAAGTTTTGGCCAAGATCTCTCACCAAGAAGTGAAGAAGGCTTGAGAATCTCACTTTTCAACCGATTGGATTTCAGATTGGTAAAGGATTCTTCTTGGAGCTTTGCTCTTTTGCTTGATTCTCGAGGTAGGGGTCCTAGTTCTCCTTCAATACTTGCATTAATAGATAGATTTGTGGTATTTTGATTATATAAATGCAAAATCTACAATTTTGAGCATATAGTGTTATGTCATGGAATTTAGGGGTTTAGGGTTTGAAGTGTTGGGGTTCAATTGTTGGGTTAAGATTATGGATTATGAACCTTAGGTGTGTAATCAATGGGAAAATTGGAATAAAAAGTAATGGTTTGAGAAGTTTGAGTTTTTTCTTGAAAATCTTAATTTTTCTTGAAAACCCTAAGTTGATTCATGATGATAATTAATGATTTTTCCCAAATTGAAAGTAGAATCATGAAATTGAGGTATTGAATTGTATATATACAAGTTTTATAAATGTTTGAAAATTATGTTAAAAATTAGCGATTGAACCTTTATTATGGACATTATAAATCATGTTATAATATGAAATGAAATTTGGGAGAAAAGATTTGTTAATGATATGGATGACATTAGCCTTGGGATGAAATGGAAATTTAAGAGTTCACCTTGAATTATGTTGAATTACATTTAGTGGTGTTGAGTTGAATCATGTTGAATTGTGGTGATTATGTTGAATTGTGTTGATTATGTTGAAGTGTGTTGGCTATGTTGAATTGTGTTGAATCATGGTGAGTTGTGTTAAGTTGGGTTGTGTTGGGTTATGTTGAGTTTGAGTTGTGTTGTGTTGGGTTGTGTTGAGTGTGAGTTGGGTTGTGTTGAGTGAGTTGAGTTGTGTTGGGTGGTGTTGTGTTGGTACCCGCGCGGGGAGTTGAAAAATGGTTTTTTGGTGCCCACGACCGTCTATATAATAGCCGGTAAATGTGGGGGATGGTTTTAAAAATTGAAGAAAAAGGCTTTTGGGGGCCCACGTCCCGTCGTATAGTAGCCGGAAAATGTGGGGGTGATTTTGGATTAAAGGTGCCTAATTGCCCTGTCTAGGCTTATCACTGGACGAATGTGGGAAAATATTTTTGCATGTCGACACAGTCCTGCTGTATAGTAGCCGGTGAAAGTGGAAAAATGATTTTTGGGTGTCCACACAGTCCTGTCGTATTGTAGCCAGCAAAAGTGGAAAAACGGTTGGTTTTCGAAAATATTTTGGGTGCCCACATTCCACTGTATAGTAGCCGGCAAATGTGGGGAATGGTTTTAAAAAGTTGAAAAAAATGATTTTTGGAAAAATATGATTTTTGGAAAAAAAAAAAGGCTTTTGAGAAAATATTTTTTTGGGAGTTAATTTCCCGCCGTATAGTAGCCGGCGAAAGGTAAAAAGTGTTATGGATTGGGTGTCCGCTGTCCCGCCGTAGTAGGTTGGCAAAAGATGGATTGTGTTTAGCTATGTGTTGAGAAGTGTGTTGAGTTGATGATGTTATTTGTGACTTGTAATGAATTTGTGAAATTGCATATTGATGTGTAATTTGGTTTAAAGAGGAAATGTACATAGACATTATTTGTTAAGAATGGAAACCAAAAATGGGTAAGGGGGTTATGAATTGGTGATGATGAACTTAATGAATTAGTTGTGACCATAAAGATAAATTAGGAGTGTTGTTCTGTAAATAAATTAGGGAACTTGAACTTTAATTTATGGAGTTCTTGAGTCTCTTTGTATAACTTCATAGTAGATGTAAAGGAAATGGATTTTGTATTTGTATTTATTTATTTGTAACACAGTAGGAGATTGGCATGTATTGTTGTCATTGTAATATTCATTAAGAGAGAGAAAGAACATGTGTCCTTGTATTTCTATTACTCAAGGGTAATGGATATTTGTAAAAAAAAAAAATGGACCTAATTTAAAGGCTTTAGTAATGTTTCCGAGTAATTAAAAATTGGGGTGTGATACATTTGACCCTGAATTTTGAATCTTATTTCAAACAAGGACAATTAAAGATATCATTGCTCAATTTCAAGGGCAAAGCCGTCAACTTGATAAAATATAAACTAATTTGACAAAAATAAATGTCAAAAAAATATTTTTGAATTTTTAAAAATTATTTCTACCCACTAAAGATTATTTATATTTTATCAAATTGACGACTTTGCCCTTGATATTGAACAATGGTATATTCAATTGTCCTTATTTGAAACAAGATTTAAAATTCATGGTCAAATGTATCACAATTGAAAAGTCAGGGACCAAAGTGACACGAGTCCCAAACTATAAGGACTGCTAGTGTAACTTGCCCAAAAAAATATTGTTCTTTAATTGAGTTCGTATTGGAATCTCTTGTAGACAGACATAAAGTACATATTTACATATTAGTTAAAAACAAAACAAAGTAATTTTGATAGTCTTAAGTCTGTCAAGTAAAAGGTTGTACCAGGGCAAAGTCTGCAATCTGTAGGTTCCTGATTGTGCACCTTGCTTCAATCCTTGTGCCTTGATCTTGGTTAAGGATAGGCATAGTAGGTGCAACTCACAGAACCTAACTGCCTCCTTTTTCTTATCTTTTCTTTTTTTATTTCCTTTCATTTTATTTTTCTGGACCTTTCCTACAATTCTATGTGCATGTTTCAGAATATGGCCAGGCTAATTTAGAAATTTCTTTCAATAAGTAAGTTAATTTGAGCAATATCGAAATGATGGCATAATCTAAGATATCGATGCTCATACATTATTTATTTTGAAAACTATTATTACTACAGGAAAATAACCCAAAAAAAAAAGTTGAGTACAACTACCGCATGTAAATGTGGCAACGAAATGCCCCCTGATGGGAATGAGAATTCATTGCTCAAAGAATGGTAAGATTTATCTAGGTTTCCTCCATTTGCAAGATATGGTCTAGGGCTAGAAGAGCCACTTGAACTGGCAACACTGCCATTTCCAACAGCTTTAAAAAGGTCAATGTTCATGTTAGAAATTTTCTTCACTTCTTCTCGTACACCTATTGAGCTCAAGAAATTAGCATATGAGCCATTGAGTGAGAGGCATAACCATCAAAGACACACAAAAATGTCTCATTCAGATATCTACTACATATTTGAGATATTAATCATAGTGAAATGTGTCAAATAAGTGTAACAACCATTTGCTAAGTGTTGTACACATTCTCCAATATAGACTGTTATATAAAACTAGGGGGTGGTGGAGCCGACTTTAAAGTTTTTTCCCAAAACATAAATAAAGGCAACATCTTTTATTCAACAGATCAACTTTGGTCAATAGAAAATTGGCATTTCTCATCTTTTACTTTTCTGAAATTTTGTAATAGGCTTCAAAAAATATTCACTACTCAATTAAAACTATATGATAAATTTAAGAAGAAAATCTAAGATGAAAATTGATTTTCATCAATTGTATGAATCTGAAGCAATAAAAGAGAAAAAATAGAGCATGAGCATCAACAAACTTAGGTGATCAATTCTAGCAATCCTAATCAACATTCAACACACATAACCGAACAGAACAATTCAAATAACAAAATTGATGAAAGAGGAAGATAATTAACCGTTTCAAAATCATGACAGGTAACATCAAGCAAGAGAAGAGTTGGTAAATACGTTGATCCAAATCTTGAATGATTCTTGTTTGCTAAACTAAAATAAATCAGCTTGTTCATTGATTTTGATTTTTGACATCAAAATTTTTTCTCTATCACCATTTTGGACATCAAACCCATAATTTTATAGAAATCAAACCACTTCAACGAAACCCATTTAAAATATTAACACAAAATTAAACTAAAAAAATCATATAAAACCCTAACAAGTGTCAGAAATGGGGAATTAGAGAGAGAGAGAGAGAGAGAGAGACTTGTGATTTGCGGTCGAGATCAACAGAGAGAAACCTGTGATTTGCGGCCGATATTGATAGAGAGACCGAGAGAGAGAGAGAGAGAGAGAGAAACCTATGATTTGCAGCCGAGATCAATAGAGAAAGACTGAGATCGACAGAGAAAGAGAGAGAAACCTGTGAAATTGAAAAACCCTAAACCTTAAGTTTGAAATTGAAAAGCCTCAAATTAGAACTCAAAACCCTAATATCTGAACATGTACCTGAAATTGGGCAGTGCGAGGGAGAGATATGAGAACTCTGGTCGGAGAGATAGGTGAGACAGCTCAGTTTGCTTCGTTCGTGGGCCTTTATTGACCGGACAGAAAAGCAAATACAACCGAAGTTGCGAAGGAGGTAAATCCGAAGGACTACTCGAGCGAAGCAATGGCTATCGCAAGCAAAGCAATGGTTATCGCTCCGAAGGACTACTCTTCCCTTCATCTTCTCTTTATGTTCTCTTCTTCATCTTTGCTCTCTCTCTCTCTCTCTCTCTCTCTCGAACGCATCACTCTCTGTCTTTCTCTATAGCTAGTTTTTGTTTCTTTTTTTTTTAAGGAGAGGAAATCCTAAAATTTAGGCAAAATTCTACGAGGGAATTTTAATTTAGGTAAAATTTTGGGAGCCCAAACTATCTCCAGTCCAGATCTAGGACAGTCCTGTTTAGTTCGGCTCATTGGGCTCACTTTTGTGTCATTTTTTCGATAATTAGAACCTTTCACATTTTAGGGTTTGTTGAGTACATTATTTCTGTAAATAATCACGTTGATTGGATAATGGATACTATGTATTCATAACACTTTTGTGTGGAAAAAAAATGGACAGTCAGAAAATTAACGATTTATAAAAAAGTGATCCAAATACATAGTATCCGTTATCCGATCGACATTTCTTCTTACAAGGATAATATATGCTTTTTTGTGAAATCACTTACCCTATTTGTGAAAACTTACGCCTTTTGTGTTGTTGTCAATTCTTGAAAAAAAAAACTCATGCTTTTTTGTGTTGACTTATGTTTTTTTTTTTTTTAAGTCACTTACTCTCTTTGTGAAAACTTATGCCTTTTGTGTTGTTGTCAGTTCTTGAAAAAATTTACGCATTTTTGTATTGACTTACGCTTTTTTCTAAAATCACTTACGCTTTTTGTGAAAACTTACACCTTTTGTGTTGTTGTTAGTTCTTGAAAAAACTTACACCTTTTTGTGTTGACTTATATTTTTTTGTGAAATCACTTACGCTCTTTGTGAAAACTTATGCCTTTTGTGTTGACTTACGCTTTTTGTGAAATCACTTTGTCAAGTTTTCAAAAAAACTTGTGCTTTTGGTTGAGATGTGATCGTTTCAGAGGATTATTCTCGCTGACGACTAATTTTTCATGGTGATAGATCTTTTGAGTTCGAGGAGGGGTAGGAAGATGGCATTGGACGCAGGCGTGTTGAGATTATTGAACGGGGACAGGGACTTCGTTGGGCTATTGATTTGGTTGGTGCTGAGATTAAGTGGGTGGCAACACGATTGCTTCGAGTGTCTAGTAGGGCAGCCGAAAGGGTTTTCTTGGGTCGGGTTTCAGGGGGTTGACAAAGTGTGGCCTGTTGGCTTCATCATGGGGAGGAGAGCGAGGAGGTTCAGATTTTGGTCCAATTGGGGGATCGGCAACGTCATATTTTCATCCCTCAATCATCTTACGGCGACAGTTGGGAAGGGGTTGCCTTGGTTGTAGAAGGTTTTTTGGGGGGGAATGGTTGGGTGTCCAAGGAGAGTGCAAAGCACACCGGTAACGTAAGAGCTTGGCCAGACGACGCAAGGATAGCAGTGGCGAGGTCTGTTGGTAGAGAGGTCGAAGTCCAGCAGGGGTCCGAACTAGGGTGGGTCTCTTTTTTGGATTCTTGTTTGGTATGGCGAGTGGGTGCTCTGGGGGAGAAGGGGATGGAGGCTCACCGGTTGTCGGCATGGGAAAATCTAGCATAGAGGGTCACGGGAGAGGTACAACTGAAATAGATTGGACGCCAGTTTGTAATGTTCACCTTTTCGAACAGAGGTGATGCCACTCGTATACTGAATAATGCATGGGTGGTTGATGGTTGACCCCTACAGCTTGAACGGTGGTCGCCGAAGGTACTTTGCACTAAGGGGCACGATTCTTTGCCCCAACAGAGTGTTTGGGTACTGGTGTTGGGCCTTCCAATTCATCTTCGAGGGAAGCAAGTGTTTTGAGCAATCGGGGATCTATGGAGGGGTTTTCTGGCCACCGACGATGCGATGACGACGATGGAGTCGCTGGGTTGTATTCGTTTGAAGGTTTAGGATTCGGGGCATGGAGTTTCACCGCAGATTCATGTCATATGGGGCCAATGGCGGTATGTCCTTCCAGTCTGGTAAGAGGAGGGATCAGCCATGCAACGGTGGGGCTCACCGAAAATTCATGTCCAGCAACGACTAAATTTAGAAACGCGAGATTCAGGGAGCTTTGGTTGTCGTGATTTTGGGTGAGGATGACAGATGACGTAATTGCAGAATAATACAGTTAGGGCCAGATCATCTCAGATTTGGTTACCAAAGAAGTGAGGTCAGGGGGCTGGGCCTAGTTTGGGCCGAAAGATTATGGAAATTACTCAGTTTGTTGGGCCATAATTATGTTCAACGATCTGTAAGCAAAAAGGGCAACGAGAGGGCCTGGGTCGGGGTTCATTTAATAGGCTTGGGCCTAAAAATAAATCTACAGAGGATGTTGGCTCTAGGAGGGCTTCTGGCAGTGGATTTGTGCCCAGTGTGGAGACAGTGGGCCATTTTCAAATGAAAGAGCTCTTGGGCCATAAAGGGAAGGCAGTCCTAGGCTTGTCTCATGGTCCATATGGTCCAATCTAATGGACGGACGACTCCAGTGGCCAAGATTTTTGATACCCTTTATCAGGGTTTGGGTCTTTGTCAAGCGGGTCAGGTTTTGGCCTCTACGGGAGCTAGACTGAAACGACAGGCGACCTGTCGACATCGGATCAATATTTGGTTGATGGTGGTGAGGATTTTGAACCTCGACAGGTGTCGGAGAAGGTGGCCGAGGTCAATCGTCTCGAGGTAGGGGCTATTCTGCCCCGATCTCATGACAATGAGGGTCGATATAGGGAAGAGTCGCCAATAGTTGTGACTTCGTGGGCCGATCGAATGGAGACTGTGGATGATGACGTCGAGAAAGAACTATCCCTGGTGGTCTAGCCCTTGGCCATGTGGAGTGAGGAAGGGCTGTGGCGAGACGGTTCAAACTCAGCTTTAGGCTATCATGCTGGGTTTGGTGAGAATAAGATTCCTTCTGACGTTGTTGTGTCTGAATGGGTACTGGAAAGGATTAGTGAGGTTAGCCGCTTGTTAGGAGTGTCTTTTAAAGGACATGTGGCAGAGACAAATGCGACTGTTTTCAGCGGTAGAGGCATCACGGAGGCTAAAGAGTTCTAGTTTTGGAACGGGCAAAAAATTGTCGACAGCAGCAGGCCGGAAAGGTGCTTGTGAGCTTAGAAATCTACATTGTTCAATTAATTATGACCATGAAGAGAGGATGACAAAGCGAGAGGTCCGTAAGCCACCGGGGGGAGAGGGCCCTTTTGTTGAAATGAGATTAAAAATTTTGTCACGGAATGTGCGAGGGTTGAACTATAGGGATAAGAAGATGGTTGTCAGAGTAGTGGTGCAGAATGCTAGAGCAGACGTGGTATGTTTAACAGAAACAAAAATGGAGACAATGGAGGATGAGGTGGTGCGACAAATTTGGGGTGGTCGTTTTGTGGAATGGATTTATTTGCCTAGTGATTTTGGGTGAGGATGACAGATGACGTAATTGCAGAATAATACAGTTAGGGCCAGATCATCTCAGATTTGGTTACCAAAGAAGTGAGGTCAGGGGGCTGGGCCTAGTTTGGGCCGAAAGATTATGGAAATTACTCAGTTTGTTGGGCCATAATTATGTTCAACGATCTGTAAGCAAAAAGGGCAACGAGAGGGCCTGGGTCGGGGTTCATTTAATAGGCTTGGGCCTAAAAATAAATCTACAGAGGATGTTGGCTCTAGGAGGGCTTCTGGCAGTGGATTTGTGCCCAGTGTGGAGACAGTGGGCCATTTTCAAATGAAAGAGCTCTTGGGCCATAAAGGGAAGGCAGTCCTGGGCTTGCCTCGTGGTCCATATGGTCCAATCTAATGGACAGACGACTCCAGTGGCCAAGATTTTTGATACCCTTTATCAGGGTTTGGGTCTTTGTCAAGCGGGTCAGGTTTTAGCCTCTACGGGAGCTACGACTGAAACGACGGGCGACCTGTCGACATCGGATCAATATTTGGTTGATGGTGGTGAGGATTTTGAACCTCGGCAGGTGTCGAAGAAGGTGGCCGAGGTCAGCCGTCTCGAGGTAGGGGCTATTCTGCCCCGATCTCACGACAATGAGGGTCGATATAGGGAAGAGTCGCCGATAGTTGTGACTTCGTGGGTCGATCGAATGGAGACTGTGGATGATTACGTCGGGAAAGAACTATCCCTGGTGGTCT
Organism: Camellia sinensis; assembly: GCF_004153795.1. Classification (NCBI taxonomy): domain Eukaryota; kingdom Viridiplantae; phylum Streptophyta; class Magnoliopsida; order Ericales; family Theaceae; genus Camellia; species Camellia sinensis. The sequence continues at coordinate 72,900 of NW_021026256.1, forward strand.
AGCCCTTGGCCATGTGGAGTGAGGAAGGGCTGTGGCGAGACGATTCAAACTCAGCTTTAGGCTATCATACTGGGTTTGGTAAGAATGAGATTCCTTCTGACACTGTTGTGTCTGAATGGGTACTGGAAAGGATTAGTGAGGTTAGCCGCTTGTTAGGAGTGTCTTTTAAAGGACATGAGGCAGAGACAAATGCGACTGTTTTCAACGGTAGAGGCATCACGGAGGCCAAAGAGTTCTAGTTTTGGAACGGGCGGAAAATTGTCCACAGCAGCAGGCCGGAAAGGTGCTCGTGAGCCTAGAAATCTACATTGTTCAATTAATTATGACCATGAAGAGAGGATGACAAGGCGAGAGGTCCATAAGCCACCGGGGGGTGGAGGGCCCTTTTGTTGAAATGAGATTAAAAATTTTGTCACGGAATGTGCAAGGGTTGAACTATAGGGATAAGAAGATGGTTGTCAGAGTAGTGGTGTGGAATGCTAGAGCAGACGTGGTATGTTTAACAGAAACAAAAATGGAGACAATGGAGGATGAGGTGGTGCGACAAATTTGGGGTGGTCGTTTTGTGGAATGGATTTCTTTGCCTGCAGTGGTACACAGCAGGAAGGATTGTGCTCTGTTGGGACAACAGGATCGTAGTAAGGGAGGGAGAGGAGTTAGGGGGTTTCTTGGTTTCTTGCTTGTTTGGGTGTGTGGCAGATAGTTTTCGGTGGGTGTTTACAGGAGTATATGGACCGGTTCGTCATGTCGAACAACGGGGCTGAGTTCTTATCAGAGCTAGAAATGGTTGCGTTCCGGTGGTCGGAACCATGGTGTGTGGGGGGTGATTTTAATGTGGTCAGAAGGCCGATTGAGAAGGTGGGGAACAGTCGAATGCACGGTGCAATGCGGGCCTTTTGTACATTTATTGATGACTATCAACTGATGGATTTATCGCTTCATGGGGAGAGCTTTACTTTGTCTAATGGGCAGCAAATGTCTAGGATTGATAGATTTTTGGTCAGCAAAAATTGGGAGGAACATTTTGCGGGGGTTATGCAGCTTCGTTTACCTCATCCAGTTTCAGATCATTGGCCTCTTCTGTTGGATAGTGGAGGTTTTCATGGCGGTCTTACGCCATTCCGTTTTGAGAATATGTGGTTACAGTCTGCTAGTTTCATTGACTTGGTCTAGAAGTGGTGGCAGAGCTACGTGGTGTCTGGCAGGCCGAGTGATAGGTTGGCTCAAAAACTGAAGCTACTTAAAGGCAACTTGAAACAGTGGAACAAAGAGTCGTTTGGTCAGCTAAAGACGCAGAAAGCGGAAGTGTTGGGGATTTTGCAGTTGTTCGATGAGCTGGAGATGAATGGAGGGTTGAGAGAAGCAGATCTTGCTAAGAGGGAAGCGTGTAGGCTCGTATGGAGGAGGTGTGTTTCTGACAGAAATCTAGATGCTTGTGGTTGAATGAGGGAAACCGAAATACAAAATTTTTTCATCGCGTGGCGAATTGCCATCGCCGGGTGAACCAGATTGTTAGAATGCGGATAGCTGGGACTGACTTGACCACAAATACAGAGATTAGAGAGGGTATAGTGGGCTTCTATCAGACTATGTTTAGTTGGCAGGAAGGAGAGTGGAGGCCAAGTTTGGATAGGGTGCTTTTTGACGCTATTGATGGAGGGAATAGGGAGGCTCTAGAGATGTATTTCTCTGAAGAGGGGGTTATGGGGGCTTTGAAGGTTATGAGTTGGGGACAAGGCTCCAAGTCTAGATGGGTTCACGATGGCTTTCTTTCAGCACTATTGGCTAGTAATTACACAGGATGTGATGGCCGTCTTTCAGGCTTTCTCTAGTTCGGGGCAGTTCGAGAAGAGTCTCAATGAAACTTTTTTGGCTTTGATTCCAAAAAAAGGAGGGGTTGAGGATATTCAGGATTTTAGGCCTATTAGTTTACTTGGGAGCATGTATAAGCTGTTAGCTAAAGTTTTGGCAAATAGGCTGCGTGGTGTTCTACCAACAGTGGTGTCTGAATCTCAAAATGCATTCATCGGAGGGCATCAGATTCTGGATGTCGTATTAGTAGCTAATGAATGTGTTAACTCGAGGCTTCGACAAGGGCATCCTCGGGTGATCTGTAAGTTGGATATTGAGAAAGCCGATGATAGCGTTAACTGGGAGTTTCTCTTCTACGTTAGGAGGCGGATGGGTTCTGGGGAGAAATGGTGTCTGTGGATGAAGTTCTGTATTTCTACGGTGCGATTATCTGTTTTGGGGAATGGTACACCGACAGGATTCTTTTCTACTTCTTGTGGCCTTAGACAGGGAGATCCCATGTCACCATTGTTGTTCCTCTTGGTAATGGAGGCTTTTTCTAGATTGTTGGGGTGGGCGGTAGCTGAAGGCTTGTTGGAGGGTTTTTCAATCGGATCATTGGGCGGAGGTGTAGTGGGTGTTTCGCATCTTTTGTATGCAAAATGATACTTTGGTCTTTTGTGAGGCGTGTGTTGAGCAGTTAGGCTATTTGCGATGTGTTTTGTTGTGTTTTAAGACGATCTTGGGCCTGAGAGTGAATTTGAGTAAGTCTGAGTTAATCCTAGTAGGGGAGGTTGACAAAGTCCCCATGTTAGCAACTATTTTGGGGTGCAAGGTGTCAGCTCTGCCGGTTTCTTATTTAAGCTTGCCGTTGGGTGCTACTTTCAAGACGCTAGGGGTATGGAATGGCGTGGTGGAGAGAGTGCAGCGGCAGCTAGCAAGGTGGAAGAAGCAATATTTGTCAAAATGGGGGCATTTAACTTTGATTAAGAGTGTGCTGAGTAGTATTTTGACTTACTTTATGTTAGTACAAGTAATCCTGGTTTCGGTGGCTCGACGTTTGGAGAAGCTACAGAGAGATTTTCTGTGGGGCAATGGAGATGAGGTTTTCCGTTATCATTTGGTGGGATGGGATCAGATTTGTTGTCCAAAGGAGACGGGTGGTTTGGGGGTCCGGAGTTTGGTCACTTTTAATCAAGCCTTATTGGGTAAATGGTTCTGGCAATTTGCTGGGAGCGAGACCAGCTTTGGCGGAGGGTGATTGCTGCAAAGTTTGGGGTGGATAGCGGGGATTGGAGAACGGATAAAGTTACAGGAATTCATGGGGGGATTGTGGAAAGGGATTTGGTTTGAGAGGGATGAGTTTTGGGATCGGGTGCATTTTCGAGTGGGAAATGGGGAGAGGGTTCGGTTTTGGAGGAATAAATGGTATAGGGAGATGTTGTTGGAGGATCGATTCCCTTTGATTTTTGGCATTGCGGCGGAGCCAAAGGTGATTGTGGCGAACTATTTGGGGAATGGAAAGGTGGTAGTCTGGGATGTCCACCTACGACGGCTAGTTCAGGATTAAGAGGCTACTCAATTGGAGGAGATGTTGGGGTTTTTATATGGTTTGGGGCCCAATGGGCGAGGGGAGGATAGGTTGGTGTGGGCAGTGTTGGGTACAAAAGGCCTCTTTATTGTGTCATCCTTTTATCGGAGTTTGGTGAGGGAGGCGACTAAGTTTTTCCCTTGGCGAAGCATTTGGGTTCTGGGTGTTCCATCTAAGGTAGTGTTCTTTTTGTGGATAGCTGCTTTGGGCCGGAATCTTACTATTGACAATTTGGTTCGTCGAGGTCATGTCTCAGTGAATTGCTGTTGTATGTATTGTACGGATGCAGAGTCGATGGATCATTTATTTCTTCATTGTGATGTTGCATCTCAACTATGGGGGTTGGTATGCTCTTTGTTTGGAGTTGTTTGGGTGCAACCCAAGAGGGTGTTGGAGATGTTATGGGGTTGGCGAAGTGCTTGTGTTGGTCGTCGACATCGGCGAATTTGGTCCATTGTGCCTTTTTGTTTGATGTGGCTGGTTTGGTTGGAGAGGAATCGACGGATGTTTCTCAAGATTACTCATTCGGTGTCTTGGCTTGAGAATCGATTGTTGCTTACTTTATGCACTTGGTTGGAATCACAGGCCAACCCAAATATATTTGTTTTCATAGATTTTTTGGATAGAATTATTGGTTAGGAGTTCTAGGTTTATTGTATTCTTTGCATCTTCTTGATGCTTTTCTAATAAAATTAATTACTTACCAAAAAAAAAAAACTTACGTTTTTTTGTGAAACTACTTATGCCTTTTGTGTTGACTTAGGCTTTTTTGTAAAATCCTTTACGCTCTTTGTGAAGACTTACACCTTTTATGTTGACTTACGCTTTTTGTGAAATCACTTACCCTATTTGTGAAAACTTATGCCTTTTGGGTTGTCGTCAGTTCTTGAAAAAAACTTACACATTTTTGTGTTGACTTACGCTTTTCTGTGAAATCACTTATCTTATTTGTGAAAACTTATGCCTTTTGTGTTGTTCCAAATATTTTTTTGAAAAGGCTTACATGTTTTTGTGAAAATTTACACATTCTTCTCAAAATACGTACACGTATGTAATATAATATATTATTTTATTAATTTTACCTGTAAGAGCATCTCCAATGGTGTTTGTTAAAATAGCATTGCTATTTATAGCGATCTCGGTTTTGACCCTACTCTTATGATGTTCCGAACTTGGGTTTACTGCTTTCGTATTGTTGTTTATCCCCTTCTTCCCTTGTATACCTTTGAAGTTGGTCTTTGGGTTGTTTTGGTTGTGTTTAGGACAGGTTAGTTTTCAAACCTTATGTTGCCCAGATTTTTGGTCCTCCACTCGAGCGGACTATGTTAATTTTGTTCCTCCGTTCGAGCGGACTTTCTTGTGCTCGAGCGGGAGTTGCAAACCCTCAGTACTTTGCACGTTTGCAAAAGTGCTGGAGGAGTGTCTTTCACGCTCGAGCGGGGTTTCCTACGCTCGAGCGGGTGGGTGCTCTAGCGTCCTTCCTTAAGCTCGAGCGGCTGGTCTGTCGTCTACAAAAAAATACTGGAAGTATGTATTATATGCTCGAGTGGGTCTTTTCTTGCCCTCGAGCGGAACAAAAGTTTGTGTCTGACGCTCGAGCGTCAAACTCTCCGCTCAAGCAGACTGTGCGTATATCAGATTGCGAAAGTGACATTTTATATTACTTTTTTGGCTCTCTCTCTCTCTCTAAAATACACTCTCTCTCTACATTTTGACCTAGATCTAGTGTTTTCTTCACCCTACTCCCTTTGAGAAAAAGGTAGAGCACCCTGTAGGCTTCCTTTTGATCCAAGTAAAGTCAAGTTTGGGCGTCTTTGAAGTTTCTCTATTTCTCCTTTGAGCTTCTACACTTGAGGTAGGGATATTCTACACCTTAATATGATTTTTAACCTAGATATTTGTTGTTATTCCTAAATGATGAGATTTGGGAGAGATTTTGGGTAAACTAGGGTTTGGGTTCAAATTAAAAGAGGGGCTTTCCATGTTGGGTTACGAAATGAATACGGGGCTTGAATATGAAGCTCTCTTGTGATTAATTGGTGAAATTTAGCCTTGGGATTGATATTTGGAATGGAAGTATATCATTTCTATTATGTCCATAGATCTTATGGAATGGATTGTATGTACTATATTTTGGGGGCATGACACTATTGCTATAACTTGGCAATGAATAGTGTTATTTTGCCAAATTATAGCAATGGTGCTCCAATGGTGCAAAATTATTTTGGCAAATTTCAACCGACTTTTCCTCCACTTTTATAGGTGATGTTTGAATATAGGTTTTTGAATATTTTTTTATTGTTTATTTTTTCTCTTTTATGACTTTTTTTTAAAAAAAAATCAAAAAAAAAATTAAATATTTATGTTCTACCCGAATTTTTTTTTTTTAAAAAAATAAATATATATATATATATAAACGTAATTCACCCCACTATTCACATACCACTAAAAAATTAAAAATACAAAAATTTACCTATATTTATAATTCACTCCATCCATATATAATTGAGTGTTGTTTCAGATCTTTCCAAGCTCCATCCGTACCTCCCCCCTCTTTTTTGACCCTCCTCTCTCTCTTTGTTTTTCTACGCAAGAGGCAGTACTCTCACTACAAGAAATCAGCTTTTTAGGGACAAATTTATTTTGTCCCTAAAAGTGTAATATTTGTTGGGAAAAACTTTAGCCAACCAATTTCCTCCGTCGCGAAGTTTGTACCAAATGGCCCGTCCAGAAAAGTCAAAAAATGACTTTTAGAGACAAAATTTTGCATTTGTCACTATAAATAGACTTTTAGAGACAAAAATAGGTGGTTGCAAAAAGTTTTGATTTTGAGACAACCAAAATTTGTCAAGTTATTGGCGAGTATATAACCCAAGACAAATGCACTGTTATATATCTTTGTTTATTGTTCTTTTCAGCTATTAATGTATCTTCTTGGCACTTGATTTGCAGAGATTATGACGTTTCAAAGCAAATTCGAGCAGGATAAAAAAAACAATTATAAAAAATTGACTTCAAATTTTACATCCATATGTCACGCATTGAACTAGAGAGATCTCCATTCACTTCAATTCCAACAAACCATGTAATGGAGAGAATCTAAATTTGCAAATAGAAACCCCAAGATACTTTCCACTCAAATCTCAGAATGTTAAAAGCATCCAAGAGGCTGCTGTTACATCAAATCGATTATACAGATACATACATGATAATCGATTATCATTCTGTTGTTATTAACTAATATTATATGCTATAGATTCATGATGGATATTTATGAATGTATAATGCATGTAATTCTTTTGTAATATAAACCCTGATGAATGGAAGTATATCATTTCTATTATGTCCATAGATCTTATGGAATGGATTGTATGTACTAAATTTTGGGGGCATGACACTATTGCTATAACTTGGCAATGAATAGTGTTATTTTGTCAAATTATAGCAATGGTGCTCCAATGGTGCAAAACTATTTTGGCAAATTTCAACCGACTTTTCCTCCAATTTTATAGGTGATGTTTGAATATAGGTTTTTGAATATTTTTTTATTGTTTATTTTTTCTCTTTTATGATTTTTTTTTTTTAAAAAAAATTAAATATTTACGTTCTACCCGAATTTGTTTTTAAAAAAAATTAAATATATATATAAACGTAATTCACCCCACTATTCACATACCACTAAAAAATTTAAAATACAAAAATTTACCTATATATATAATTCACTCCGTCCATATATAATTGAGTGTTGTTTCAGATCCTTCCAAGCTCCATCCATACCTCCCCCCTCTTTTTTGACCCCGCCTCTCTCTCTTTGTTTTTCTACGCAAGAGGTAGTGCTCTTCATGACTTTCCTCTCAATTCTCACCTTCTCTCTCCACAAAAAACTCAAGAAAACAAAGCAACAACCAAGATCCAACTCTATCTCCATCTTGATCCATTCTCTAAAACCCTCCCAAATAGAAACCCCAAGTAAACCCTAAATCGAGAGAGGTTGAAACCCTAAATTGAAGATGAAAAAGAACCTGAAACCCCAAGTTAAACCCTGCACGAAGATGAAATCGTCTGAAATCCATCAAGCATCTTGAAATCCAAGTAATTATTGTTTAAAAATTGCTTCAAATTTATTGAGATTTGTTGAGATTGCTTGAAATTTGTTTAAGATTGCTTCAAATTTGATTGAAATTGCTTGATTGTTGTTGACTGATTTTGTTTAGAAAAAAAAAGTTGGTGAATATTGAAGCAAAAAAATTTAGCAATTGCCAAATCATTTAAAAATTTTGGTGATTTCTGTTTTTTTTTTTTTTTTTTAATTTTGGGGATTTTTTTTCCCAAAAAAAAAATTTTGTTTTTTTTTTGAAAAAAAAAAATTTAGATCAAAAGTAATAGAATTTTGAAATTTAAATGTCCTTTATCTTGTAAGATCTTAATATTAGGGACTTTAAAAAAAAGTACTCTAATTAGTTCTAAATTTTTTTTATTGATCTATTAAGTCTTATTAGTGAAGAGTTTTTTTTATTTTTATTTTTTTATTTTTTTTAATTTATTTTGGTAGTGTTTTGGTGGACAGCTATACCTTTTTATTAATGTGACAGATATGATGTGATACATTCTTTTCTCAATGAAAGTTTTCAAATCAACTTTCAAAGTTTAATGTAATCAAATGAATTGATATGCCAATAACACAACCCTGCCAGTCCCATTCCCTCTAGCCCCCCCCCACCACCTGCCACTTACCTGCCACCACCACCACCCACCACCTACCACCACCATCACCCATCACCCACCTGCCGCCACCACCCGCCACCAACACTACCACCACCCACTCGCTACTACCCACCACCCGCCACCGTCACCCACCCACCCACCACCACTACCCACCCACTACCACCCATCACCACCAGCTACCCACCACCCACCGTCACCACTTTCCACTACCGTCTTTCGCCGCCGCCGCCACTTGCCACTTGCCACCACTTGCCATTTCTCACTCTTTTTTATATTTTTAACATTTTTTAAACATTTTGTCAATTACCAAACGCGTTTGTAGTTTATATTTTTCTAAAAATAAACAAAAAATAAACAAAAACCAATTTATAAAACTTTTATAAATATAAACTGAAAACGTAAACGTTACCAAACACACATTGGTTTTTTAACAAAACCAGGTGAAGTCTAGTGTTCAAAACATGACACAAACTTTACAATGGTCCTAGACATCATTGCCTGTAATAACAATACAAGGGGCAAGAAAGTCACCAAATGAATCTCAACAGGAGTGCATGAACATTTACATACCACTCCATATTTGAATTAGGGGTGAGTAACGGATATTTTGATTCGTTCAAACCGACTGAATCAAATTGATCCGTCGCATTTTAGACGGATGTGTGCTGACTAGCAGACAGTTGTGAATTAATTTTTTCCAATTCACCTAATTTTGGATGGATGGCAGATTTAAGATTTCTTTGGCCGCAACCGAACCACCAAACTGCAAGTATCCCTAGTAATTTGTAAAACTTTGTATTTTCAATTTGTTTAGATAATTTGTTTGTATTTTCGATTTTAAAAAAAAATTTAGATATTCTGTTGTATTTTTAATTTGTTTTCAATTTAAAAATCCTTTGATCAAATGGTAAGGGTTGATATTTGATATTTTTATATGAAAAAAATAAGGTTTAATTTTGTCATTTAAAAAAAAAATCAAATTAAATAATTCTTAAATAAAAAAGATAATGAAATAATTTTAATAATGCATAATTTTCTTATATGTATTTATTATTTGTATTTGACAATTTACTTGATAATCTTTTAGTTATGTTGAGTTAAATTATTATCCAAAAAAAATGTTGACAAGTTTTTGTATTATGTTTAAAATTTGTAAAAATTTAAACTGCCAAACTGATTCGCATCCATCTGCCAATCCTTCAATCCGCATCCATCAATTCGGCAAACGGATGTAAATTAATTTTTTCCAATCCGCCCATACAACAGACGGATGGTGAATTAGATGTTTCTTAACTACAACCGAACTGCGAACACCCCTAATTTGAACCACATAAATCTAAGCTGGGAAACCCCATGCCTAGTTAATAATCAATGCGTTCCAACACCTTCCTCGCTCAACCATGCCTTCCTTGAACACGGTTTCTATATGCATTTTTCAAAATAGTAACACCAAACAAATTATACATTTTGAAAAAAGAAAATAGAAAACAGAATATTGCATGTATTATCACAGCACCCCATTCAACCACAAAATAAATCAGCATCTTTAAACCAATTTTAAATATGCAAATACAAAAACTCCAGCATGTGTAATACGGAGGCTGTAAAAATGAATATGATGAAATGCTGCAGATACTGGTAAACCGGTATGGAAATGGACCATTTTCTGGTGTGCACTGCTGCAGATACTGCTAAACCAAGTCATGGAAATGGACCATTTTCTGGCACTTTCTGGTGTGCACTGTCAAACCACCAGTCATTAACATGCAACTGTGTATGTGTGTTTGTGTACTGGCAGAGAGTCCATATAAGTCCATATAAACCCATAATCAGAAGAAGAGTAATAGTATTCAAATTCAATTTGACGATAATCTGCTCTGCTAAATATCCAACATTATCATACCAAGCTAAAATTAACATTACAAAAGGAGACCAAATGGAAAACTTCTCACAAATACAAACCATTAGCCAATTCAATCAAGATCTAATGCAAGTCTAAGAGAGTGATCTGGCTGAATATCTTCACAGCACGACCAAACTGAAAAACATCCCTGCGAAAAAAAAAAATGCATATTAGAGGTCACACTCTCAAAGCATTTTCTATAGACTAGTTAATACGAGCCCCAATAGTTAATACTACCATGATATTGTTATACACATCAATCATAACATCATAAAAAATATACACTCTTCCTTGAAGGTTCAGTTAATTAGCAAGATAGTATATGAAAACTGCACGAAAGGAAAAAATCAAAATTTTTGGGTTTTTTTTTTAAATTTTTTTTTAGCAAGGGAGTCCTTGAAAGTCTTGGAATGCAAAATTTCTCATTAACTTAAACAACCCTCTTAAGCCTAAATTTAGATTTTCATTTGACCCAAAATATAAGCAAAACAATTACCACTTTCCAGATTTGGCCATAGTTCTTTCCACTCGTTTAAAATGGATAATAATGACACTTACATAAAATATAACAATGTTTTTGCAGCTCAAAAGTCACCGAAATGGACCATTTTCTGGCACTTACTGGTGTGCACTGCTGCAGATACTGCTAAACCACCTGTCATTAATACATGCAACTGTGTATGTGTATTTGTGTACTGACAGAGTGTCCATAATCAGAAGAAGAGTAACAGTATTCGAATTCAGTTTGACGATAATCTGCTCTGCTAAATATACGACGTAATCATACCAAGCTAAAATTAACATTACAAAAAGGAAAACTACTCACAAATTAGCTAATTCAATCAAGATCTAATGCAAGTCTAAGAGAGTGATTTGGCTGAATATCTTCACAGCATGACCAAACTGAAAAACATCCCTGCAAAAAAAAAAAAATGCATATTAGAGGTCACACTCACAAAGCATTTTCTATATAGACGAGTTAATATTAGCCCCACTAGTTAAAACTACCATGATATTGTTATACACATCAAACATAACATCATAAAAAATATACACTCTTCCTTAAGGGTTCGGTTAATTAGCAAGATAGTCGATGAAAAATGCATGAAAGAAAAAAAAAAAAAAATTGGGTTTTTTTTTAAAATTTATTTATTTATTTTTTTAGCGAGGGAGTCCTTGAAAGTCTTGGAATGTAAAATTTCTCATTAACTTATACAACCCTCTTAAGCCTAAATTTAGATTTTCTTTTGACCCAAAATATGTGCAAAACAATTGCCACTTTCCAAATTTGGCCATAGTTCTTTCCACTCGTTTAAAATGGATAATAATGACACTTACGTAAAATATAACAATGTTTTTGCAACTTTCAAACTACAAACTTTTCAAATTGTTTTATTGCAAAATTTACATCCTAAGCACATGCATGCAAGAAAAAAAAATTATTTTTTTCCCCTTTATGTCGTTTCACTTTCTACCATTTTCACTTTTCATCATCCTCATTTTTTTTCCTTTTTTTTTTTAAATATCAGTCTAACTGTCGCTTTAAATTGCTCGATCAAATGGAACTGGATTTTTATTATTCTTGCCATAAATTAAACACATTCACAACTCTTGCCTTGAAAAAACATGACTTTCAGGCTCTAATCCACAACAAAAAACCACAACCACATTGATTAATGCACTTTACAATGTACAGCGATCTACAGACTCCAACTGTTTAGAAAATTGCACTGATTACTGGATGCTTTTACGTATTGATTCCATAGTGTCAAATTATGCTCAATACAACAATTAGATATCATAAGCATAGCTCTAGATCCAAAACCAGGCAACTGAAAAGTGAAAATATGATGCTTGTTTTATTTTGATTGGACGCCAATATTTTCTAATTGACAAACACAAACAATTAATTAGCATTTACACAAGAAAGGAAGGCACTTGAGCTGTACTAAACAGAGTGCATGTAATCCTCATTAAGATCTCATTATACTAATCTTGGGAAAGAACTCGTGCATAGCTCAAGTGGTTGTAACTCTAGATTTCTGAGGGGTGGGTTTGGGGTTCAAGCTTACAGAGAAGCATCAAAAGGCCGGTTATGCTAACCTAACTTGCTAACCTGTTAACATCCAACCTAGTGCAAAAATAAATAAATAAAACTAATTTGTGTAGGGTGCCAAATTCTTCATAACCAGTATGTCCATGTGGACTTCTAGATCCCTGTACCAACAGAAGACTTGACAATATAATTAATGCAAAATTCCCAACATAATCATCAATTGGGTTGAATTCCCAAATCAATCCCAGCAGGCTCAATAGATCATTGAGAGAAAAGGGTAACAGCTCCATACAGGTATAGAAATTCGACCCTTATTAGCAGGAAATAAAGCAAATAACTGAGCAACATGCCACATCAAAATTAAGCAGTCAACATCATAGCAGGGGGGAAAAGAAATAAAGATGCTAATCACATTTTTTATAATGGGGAAACCTTTCCATCTGCCTGTGCCTATATTAGGATTTTTGTTTGCTGTAAGTGGCAATCAGTACAGCTATCCAAGCTCCATACACGATTACCAAATCCAAGTGACACAACTAACACACACATACACAGGTGCGGAAGGGAACAAAATGTCGTATCATCTACTCAAAACACTAGTTGTAATAAAATACAATATCGAAACATTTAATCATACATTAATGATGATGTCACATGAACCAGACGGTACAAAAGTAGCAAAATTCACAAGAACTTTTTGCCTTTTGATGGTCAGAATCTGCTTAGAGAGAAAAAGGGAGTACATAGGGATGAAGGATGAAAGGTACCTCCTTGAAGAAAAAAGAAGCGAGAATAGAAAAAGAGAGTAAAGCAGTTCCCAACCACCAAGAGTCCCATCATAAAAATTATCTCTACATGATCAAAGCGTAGCTGTACCTTTTTCACCCAAACTACATGACAAAACAACCACTGAGCTTCAAAAACATAGATATAGCAACCATAACGTTCAAAGTCATCCCAAGCCTAACTCACTTTTCACCAAAACCAGCATGATTATTCAAAGGATCTAAATTGGTGAAAAGGTCAGCATAAAAATTAAAATACGTAAGAGTTTTGGTAATTAATGGTTCCCTCTTTAAATAGCAAGAAACGTTCCATCACTATAGACTGAACTCACTATGAAACTTTTTGATTATTAGTAGCGGCTCATGTGGAACCCCCAGCTCCAAACGGGCAAGCCTGCAACTCACGTTTTGGCTATATAAACATAGCCAGAGACTCTGTTTTAGCTTAGACTAACGGCAACGATTCCTAGTGTTTAGCTGTATCAGGCAATAGTTGCTTAAAAAGTATACATGGCCATGTAGTTTGGAGGATGAACATAAACCCAACTCATTTTCAAATAGATCACAAATCAGATAAAAACCAGCATCCCTCACGGTACTATAAGGTTTAGACAGCATGACAAACAAGGTCAGGAATCATGAGCATTATTGCTTTATATGCATGAAATACATGAAAAGATGTGGTCACAAAATCCATAACTGGAAGGGGTTTGACAGGGAAGTCTATTAAAAGATACTTACCCAATCAAAGGTGAGAGGAGGTTGGGGGATATAAAAGAAAATGGTTTCAACAGCCAAACTACACCCAATTTAGCTCTATCTTAATTATTAATGATGCCGGTCAAAAGTCAGTCACAATATTTACTAAATTTTGGCATTTAAAAAATAACTAGAGGGAAAAATCTAGGAACCACAATTCTATCCTTCATAAAGAAGGCTAAGATGTCCAATTCATAAGCACACACGGTTTTGTTGCTTATCAAGGACCCTAACTACATATTGCTTCTCTAGAAACCTTAGATTAAAACAATGAGGGGGAAAAAACAAGAAAAAGAATGAAAGAAAAGCCATGACTACACACCTTGATTTCCTTTTACACGAATAATCTTCACTATATGAAAAATATATACATTATTGCTATTGCTTGCACTTCCTTCAAATACAGTACTAACAGTAGGCAACTATCAAAAATGGTAAAGAATGCAAAAGTAACAGGACATGGGTAAAAGTTTTACTTACAAGAGTAAGCAATAAAACACATACAGAACCACTAGAATGGCCCCCTAGGAAGCACGAGCAGATACATCAATACAGAAAAACCAAAAGAAAGGTAGGGTTCGGGTACGGTCCAATACATCCATACTATAATATAATTTTATAATTCACTAGTACATGACATATAATAATTAAAAATCAAATGTAAAAAATAATTAAAGTACTTTTGTAATGGACAAAAAGAATTTCAAGTAATTTTTATATTTTTTTTATAATTGTAAAAATCTCCTCTATATTTAAAGTTTTAAAAATAGACACAAAACAATTCTTCTAGTATCCCATATTTTAAAAAAAAATTATATCTTTGTCCCAAAGTATCCACAAAAGTCCCTGGTACGCGTTCCCATACTGGGTAAGTACTTGGTACTTGCATGACAATATTTTTGAGGTACCCATACTTTGTAGAATGATATTAACACATTCGTAGACTATACATAATTAAGGATAAAATTCAATTGTCTTTTGTTTCAATGTAAAACAATTTCTTGGAATATTTTATCAAAAAAATTACTTGTCCTCCTATGTTTGGTTGGGAACCTCAAAATGAGCCAAAAAATATTTTCCAATTTTTGATTGGCACAAAAAATCATAAATATTTCAAATTTCCAAAAAAATATATTTAAAAATAAATAAATAAATAACTAAGAAGCACAAACAATTCTAAGAAAACATTATGATTGTGTCAGACACCAACCTTCATAGAACACTTCTCACATTATTTATTATTATTATTTTTTTTTTTTCCAGTTTCAAACAAGTTTCAATCACTTGGGGAACTCATGTGCGTATTGTTTAGACACATAAAGCACATTACAAGTTTAAAGAAAATAACTTCAAGTCTAATGATGACAAAATAATGTAGATTTACATACTAACTCCTAATCATTGTTTCGAATTAGTGTTATATTGCAATTTTAACATCTTTAGATGAAATATTATATCTATGACCATAGTTGTCAAATCGAGATTCGAATCATGAATCGAAATGGCCATGTACCAAATCGCAAATCGAATCATGAATCGTAAAGATTCAGTTAGTTTTTCTAAATTACATAAAAAATAAATAAATAAACATATTTATACACTTAGATATTATAAATATGAAATATTTAGACTTAAAAGTAATGAAAATGTTATTTTACATATTGATCACGTGGTCTAAATAGGTAAGACGCTTCTATGGCAAGAGATATGGGTCCGAGCCCCACCGTGATCTATCATCCTATATTATATTTTTGTATTTATGATATAATTTATATAAATTCACATCACATCATATATATGTATGGCAATCCACATTCATTATAATATGATTCTATGAATGTATGATCATGAATAAGGTTCACAACTTAACAAATTCTAAACTTTTCAAAACTCTAATCTATACTTGTAAAGTAACTTGTTTCAAAAAGAGACCATACAAAACAAAAGTTAGATTAGACAAAGTTAAAAATTCCAAAAAGCCTTCATTTCCTCATTTCAATCTTCATCATCTCCAAGGTCAATATCAAAGCCATCCTCTTCATCATCATCTACCAGAGTCACTTCATCAAACTCTTCTTCCTCTTCCTCTTCTCCACCTTGAATCAATTCAACTTCATCATCTTCAAATACTTTTCTTTTTCCTCTATCGGCGACATTTAAATTTCTTGGTCCTCCATTAATAAAAGTAAATAAGGTTATGAATGAGCAAGTAAAGGTGAAAATATAGAAACTAAATCTTTGAAATTAACTTATTTAAAATATAGAATTATACCCCTCTTTTTCTCTTTTTGCTACTTGTTGCCCCTCCATCATCTTCGAAGCACTATTGGATGTCCATCCATGAATGATCTTCGGGTAGACATGGATCCTCTTTCTCGGTAATCCATTCATCATCAGATTCCATATCCGATAAATAAATAGGATCATAAGTCTCACTCCTTTCTTGTCTCTTAATTTGCCTCAAGTTGAATGTTATACTTCGCAAAAACCAAAGCATTCAACCGTTGTTGCTCCAACTGGTTTCTTTTCTTCGAGTGCACATGATCAAAAGTGCTCCAATTTCTCTCACACCTGGTGGCACTACAAGTAAGGCTTAGCACTCTAATAGCTAGCAATTGAAGCTCTTTGCACTCTTCTCTATAACTTTCCCACCATAGAGCTGTAATTAAATGACAATGAGATGTTTGAGAATAATGCATGCCCACATAATTGTTATGAAATTATGAATATACAATTTCATAATCCAAAATTTTACCAAGTTGTTTCTTTTCCCTTGTCAAGATGGCCATGCTCATAACAAATATACCCTCGGCCTTCTTGAACTTTTCTAATTGCTCATCAACCTTCACTCTATCCTCTATATCCAAATACATCCTCTCAATGGTTTTAAATAAACCAATTTTCACCTCCGTATCCGTAGTGAAGTTTTCTTGATAATGAAGCCTAGAAAGAAAGAGAACTTCATAAATAAATTCCATTACACATTTTGTATATAAGTCACACAACACAAATAATTAGACAAAAAGAATAAAAAACTTACATTCGATTAAGGTAATATGCCGCCGCATGAAAAGGCCTATGGAGTTGTAAATCACATCTAGCATCAATAATTTTCCAAATGCACTAATATCTACCCCTCACATGGTTCAAGTTTGAAGCAATTTCTTCCTTCGCTCTATCCATAGCTTCATAAATAAATCCCATTGCCGGCTTTGCATCACCATCCACAAGCCTCAAAATTTTCATCGAAAGGAGCACACTCTTCAAGCAATACTTGATTGCTTTCTAAAATCTAGCATCTCCCAAGATTGTTCCCTGTGCCTTTTTTGCATTAACAAATGTAGAATAGGTGCTTTTAGTCCACCCTTCCGATGCAAACATAGCTCTAAGTTGGAGCTTTCTATCTTGGAAACTTTTTAAAGTAAGGAAGGCGGTGACAAATCTAGTAACTGCGGGTCTTGTCAACTCCCTATCCTTTGTAAATTTCCTAAACAAATCAAGCACCCAAGCATGCCTATAAATGCACATAGTGATTTCCTTGGCTTTATTAATGTATCTTTGAAAACCATCAACTCACCTATGTCACTTAACATTAAATCAAGGCAATGTGCTACACATGGGGACCAAAACAATTTAGTCCTCTTCTCTTCCAATAATCTACCGACACCCACATAGGCCAATGCACTATTGGTTACCACTTGAACCACATTTTCTTCCCCAATTTCATTCACAATGTCATCAAGCATCTCAAATAATTTCACAGACCAGAGGTGTCTATTGATTTAATAAACACCGTTCCATTTGGACTATTAACAAGGAAATTAATAAGAGAGTGAGACTTTCCATCGGTCCATCCATCAGACATTATAGTGCAACCCTCCTTCCATTCCTTCCTATACACTTCTAAACTTGCATTCACATGATCAACCTCTTTTTTCAAAAAAGATACTCTCACTTTATGATAACTAGGTGATTTTAATCCCACACCATACTCACCAACCGACTTCAACATCTTTTTAAACAAGGGGTTTTTCACTAAATTAAAAGCCAATGCATGCCCATAAATGACTCTACAAATATCTCTAATCACGGGCTCCCTTTACTTTACCATTTGATTCAAACTTTGTTACTTTGCCCTCCCCTTTGTGACATGCATCCATGGTTCCCCCTTTTCCCCTCCAACATTTTTTTCTTCAAAACAATCAACATCTATAATATTGTCTTGTTTTTTTCCACTTAACAGTTGTGAAAACATATTCATAATATCTTTAGAAACTTGACTACAAGCACCAACATTATCATGAGTTCTGACTAAATGATTTTTCATTCGAATCACCACACCCCAGTAATCTTTTCCACAATAATTACATCTCAGATGCATTTTATTGTTATCTTTGACACGGGTACAATAGTCCCATGTCGGATCTTGTTTCCCACTCTCTTTTTTTTTCCCCTTTTCATATTTTTTTTATCTATCAAAGAAAGCAAAATATTTTTCTAATGTCCTAGCACAACAGCAGCTTCAATACTACAGTCCACAGTAGACAACAACAATAAAGTAATGGAAAAATTTAAAGTCAATATAGCATTTTATAATACCTATGAGGTTTGTCTATTAGTAGCTCAAACAAAGTTGAAGACCTAAGAAGAAGACAAACTTTAATAAAGCTTTGTGCAAGTTGAAGACAAGAAGGACCACGAAGCACAATCTTGTAGCAAGGGGCCACCAAATAGTGAGAAGAAGGACCGCAAGCACTGCGTCGAACAGAGAGGAGAGTTTTTCTAGGGTTTTGTCTTTTGGGAGTAAAAAGAGACCATGGGTTAGCTTCGTTGGACTGTCGTTTGGCCTTAGAAGACCAGGCAACCCATCATTTGCAAAGAAAAAGCAAAAAAATTAGGCCAAAAATCGAATTTTCTTCATTCGGGTCTGAGAAATCTAGGTCGACCTGCGACTGTCATGAATCGTACAATTCAACGATTCGGTGATTCGTATCGTGAATCAATCAATTCGGCTGCGATTCTGTGCCATTTGTGATTCCATCTACCTGTTCGAATCGATCTCCATATGTATCGAACCGAATCATACAATTCTAACAACAAAGTCTATGACATAATAAATTTATAAAACTACATATTTAGCATGTATTCCCTATGTGTCCTGTGATTATCCAACATTTTTTTAAGAAATTTTGATGTCAACATATCCATTTTGTGTCGTGTCACATGTCTATGCTTCATAGTCAAATTCCATTCACCACATGAATAGTATGTAGAGCAACAAGAAAATCAACCAAAAAAATTATTTTCTATCTAAAGAAAGTGGCGGTGGGTAGTTGCGATGATGGTGGTTGGGAAACGACGGTGGCGGTGGTGATTGTGGCGGTGGCAGTTGCGATGGTGGTTGTGTAGGCTTGAAAGTAACATCAATCACCATTCACCAACAATGACTTAAATAGCTTCTTGTTCCTAAACAAGGCCAATAAGTTCCATAATTGATCCACATCAAATCTCAAAAGAGTGAATGACAAACAGGCAATAATAAAGATAGCTATTCTATTTGAACATTGGATGAGTTCAATGTATCAAGAATTGAGTTCAATGGAAAGCATGTGTTATGTCTACCTATGCAATAAATCTGTGCATCTTCCAAAGTATTCAAATCATGTTTGATTCTAAAAAGATTAAAATAATAAACAAATGGTACGATGAGTGTTCAACATGTGTTGAGGTGTGTTCATATCAAATAAAATACCTTCACAAAAGTGTCAATGCTTCTTAGTGATTGACAATAAATAAATTTTATTAAAAATAACAAAAGAAAACATACAAAGGAAGAACTCCACTAGAAGCACAAAATGGAAGGAGGGAAATAAAAAGAAGAGGACATCACATACTGCCCTCTAATCCTTGTCAAGCAAAAACAATGGAATCCCTTATTGCAGGGGAAGAAACAAAAGCCTAAAATGATGATCTATGATAAATCTTATCCCGCATCCCTCTAGGTCCTCAAATTTATCTTTAAAAAATGGTTGCAATTCATTTTCAACCAAATTTCCCAAAATATTGCAAAGGTGACACAATCCCATAGAACTTGAGCTCTCTTATAGATAGTTTGATACCAAATCCCCAGTAATTAAACAAAAGCATTTGAATAGAAAATGGACAACCCACCCAATCCATAGTGAACACATAAAATAGTTTGCGCCATAATGAAAATGCCACGGGACAATGCAAAAAATTATGGTCAATACTTTCTTCATCCTTTTAACATAAAATAAGACACTATGAAAGCAAAGAGCAAATGCTTTTTTGAAACAAATCATTAGTATTTAATCTTCTTATTAGCCACCGAACAAAGAAAAAATTTTACTTCTAAGGGGCACACAAGATTTCCAAATCAATTCATAAGGGGAAAAAGAAGAACAATATGATTAATAGAATATCTATTAATTCATGAAAGAAAGACTTGCAAGAAAACAAATCCAAGGAATGAGTGAACCACACTTTTCCATTCATAGCATAATGCCTCAAAGAAACAAACATAATGAAATAGCTAACAACGATACCAAATCATTAGCCTCCCTATCATTTAAATTTCTGGAAATTTTGAAATTCTAAGAAATAGGAGCCTCATATAAACAAGCAAGAGAAGAAATAAAAATATTATTAGACCAAGGTAAGCACTAATGTGCGAAAACCACCAATAAAAATCATCACCAGCCCAAACATCCTTCCAAAAGCAAACATTCTCTCCATTCCATACCATAAGACAAATGAAATGTAAAAAAATGATCAAGTTTCAGAGAATTGCAGATGCATGGAGCTCTAAAATTTCCCTTGAAAACCATCTAAGATTCCCAACCATTGGGGTATTGTTTCCCTTCCAAAGTATAAAGGGAGTCTTGACATTGGGAACATTTTGGCTAAGGCACTATTTAAGTAAATGATGGTTGGGGAGATTCCCTTAAGCCAAATGCTTTATGGCATTATATGATTAAGAGCACATGTTTCCCTCATCACAACCTTTCCACAAACATCCCTTATCAATATTTCATTTCTATCAAGCACTCGAATCAGTATCTTAAACAAGGACAAGAAATAAATAGGAATGGGCTGATTTCACCAAGTGTACCTGCCTCCCTTAAAAATCAAAGCCAATTTCAACCCTCCAATCTTGACAATGATTGGATCCTAAAAATCATCACCAAGAATTACCTCCTAAAAGTAAAACTAAATATTTAAAGAGGCAACTATTCAAAGGGATACCTAGGGTACAAAGAGAAGAAATGGAGGGAGGAGAAGGATGGAAGCCTGTGTTCAAACAAAGAATAGGAAGGTATGGGCCATCATCAAACATGCATACAATCTTTGCTGATAAGATTCCGAAATCAATGAATCCTAAAGAACTATATGTTATGTTTTCAAACTTTGGGGTGGTGAAGGATGTTTACATCCCATATAAGAGAAGGAAAGCCACAAAGTCCAAATTTCGCTTTGTTAGATATGACTGTCCCGTTGCAGCGGGGATAGCTATTCAGAAAACGAATGGAAATGGTGTGATAACAAAGTTCTAAAGGTGAAAAGGGCAGATTTCGGAAAGGGTCAAGGCCAACCTAAGAAACGAGGAGTGGCACAGAGATTTGAAGCTCCAGCAAGAACAAGGGTTGAGGGCAAACAAAGGAGGAGCTCTTACGCTGATATCCTACAAGGGAGGATAGAAGGAGGTGGAAACGACATCAGAATCAAGGCAGAAGATTTTGGAAATGGATGGCTGTATGAGAGTGTGATAGTCAAGTTGAACACTCATTGCAACTTTACAGAGTTCAAGAAGGAGCTTCCAAATAGAGGATTAAAGGACTTGCACGTGAGAGGAGGAGGTAGAATTGCATATGTAATGTTCAAATCAATAGAAGCAATGAAAAACAGAGCGAATAAACTTGGTGAATGGATGAAAGACTAGAGTGACTCAATTCTTGAATGGGAAAATGTGATGAGAGTGGACCATGAAAGATTTGTATGGCTAAATTGTTATGGAATGCCTTCCAATCTATGGAATATTACAAACTTTCAAAAAATAGGAGAATTGGAAAGCAAAAGTAGCATCTACCCAATTCAAGTAGTTGAGGAGAGTAACCCAGAAGAAAGCTACAAGGACAGGGATGACCAGAGCTCTGCAAACTGCCATGGGAACAACAATGAAGATGATGACGTGGATGACATGGAAGCTGGGATGGACGATTATGGTGACATGGCAATTGGTAAAAGGACCATAGATAGAAAGGAGGGGACAGTAGATGGGCATAATTGCAACTCTGCATCTGTCTCAATGGTGAACGAAACAAGAGCAGAAGTGGGAACTCTAAATTCGGCAAAGAAGCTACAGTGATGATGATCAATAGGAGCACAAAGGAAATAGGGGAAGATCTAGAAGAAGGAAGGCAAATAAGGGACTACCCTTTAGCAATGGTTTTCAAAGGGGAGCATTATTTCATGTATCAGCTGTTGCAGTTTCAACTTCAGTATCAGTCAGAAGCAGCTAAAGCAAACAGAGGAAACTACAGGAAGAAGCTCAGGCTACAATCCAAGTTGGAAAGGCTCTGGGGGTGGAGATGAGAGGAAAGGACGGAAAAAGTATTGAAAAAATAATCCAGATGGAGAATGATGATGCTGAAAGACTAAGTGCAAAAGGGGACAAGGGAGGTGCTTAATTTAGCATCTTTGGAAGTTGAAGGTGAAATGTTGGTTTTTTACGAAGATTATGTCATGGAACGTGAGAGGATTAGAAAGGGTGGAAAAAAGAATCAAGGAGCTACTGAGAGTGAAGAAAATTGATATCGCTTTGTTACAAGAATCAAAAATATCAAACACTACTGAAGACTTTGTTAGGTCTATATGGCCTAATGACCCGATGAAGTTTACAGCTGTAGATGCTAAAGGAAGTGCAGGTGGGCTGCTATGTATGTGGAAGGCAGAAGAAGTATTTGTCTTGAAAGATTGTTGCTGCTCCCGAAACTTCATCTTACTTATAGGTACTATTCATTTAAGTATTGAATGTGTGATTGGAAATGTATATGCCCCAAATGAAGATACGAATAGAAGAAGGGTTTGGGGTGTGTTAAATAACCTAAAGAGTGTCTTCCCTAAACCATAGTGTATGAAAGAAAATGGTGTCCAAGAAGAGATAGAGAAATGGTTGAGTTTGGTAATTTCATTCGCAATCTTGAAATGATAGATATTCCAATGTTGGAAAAACAATATACATGGGGTAATTCTCAGAACTGCAGCAGGTTAGACAGATTCCTAGTGAACCTTGAATGGCTAGAGTGGTTTAGATTTGACTATAACGAGCAAATGACTCTATGAAAAGACAACCACAAATTCACTTTCTCCACCTATCATCACTAACACAGTATTTTTAAAGGCTCTAGTCGCACTGAGGCAATAAGGTCTAGCCTAAGCGAAAGGTGCGCACCTCACCAAAGCAAAGCGCAAGTAGTCGAAGGAAAAGAAAATTATAAAATAGGCAAAATTTTCACCATAACAAATATATATAAAATTTCAAAACCATTTCAGATAATTTTAAAATATAACATTCAATTTTCTAAAAATTAGAAAAATAATACCCAACAATTTATTTTTATTTTTATTTGATAAAAAAGTAGATTTTATTAAAAAACATCAAGATGATGCAAAGAAAAAAATATCCAACAAAAAATATAAAGTATAACATTCAATCTTTTTTCACTTTTTGCTCTCTTTTGATCACGTTTGGTCATTTTATATTGAAGAGTTTTGATTCCCTATGGGTATGCACACAAAAAAAGTACTTAATCAATACCTCAAATAGAAAAATATATAAAGTCCATGAAACCCACTCCTCGTGCCTCAAAAAAAAGTCTTCACCTCAACACCTAAGTTGTGCCTTGTGTATTGTGTCTCGTCTCGACTTGTTCGAAGCACAAGACTGCGCCTCATAGCACATCCGGCGCACGCCTTTTAAAACACTTAGGCGAACACCTTTTAAAACACTGGTCCAACAAGTTGTACTCCACATGATCACGTGTTTTCAAAAACAACCTTAAAAATGGCACCGCTCTCTCTTGTTGCCTCCACTTCATTCCTCTACCACCTCCTTTGCAATCAAAACCACATCTAAGATCAGACATCCCTCCATAAATGCCCATTGAGCAAAGGGCACAGTTTCCCCTAAAATAGATTTGGATTGATAACACTATTACCCAAACTTTATAAAGAAATAAACAATATTAATTGGCCTAAAATTCCCAATCCCAATAAATTATCCTTTTTAGTAATTAGGAACCAAACAATTAAGTATACACATACACACAAGAAAAGAGTGCAAATGCCCAAACAATGACAGTAAAAAATAATTTCGGAATATGTTTTACTTAAATTCAATCAAAAAGCTTGAATGAAACATATTTGATACTATCCAAAAGTTAATTTAACAATTGTAAACATATTAAACATACAAAATCAGTGTTGCTGCAGTTGCTAAGGGTTTGGCGGAGGTGGCATCCCAGGGCGAGGAGGGCCAAACACAGGAACAGCACCCGGCGGAGGCGGCATCCCAGGCCTCGGCGGCGGCGGTCCAGCCTGCATCCCCGGCCTCGGCGGAGGAGGTGGTCCTCTCATCATCTGCGGAGGCGGAACCATCGGTCTCTGCCCAAACTGCGGCGGCGGCATCGGGTACGGTGCAGAGCCCGGCCGTAGGGCAAACTGCGGCGGCATGGGGGGCCCCCTCCCCATCTGCTGGGGCGGATACCCAGGCATCTGCCCAGGCGGCCGAATCACCGGCGCCGAAGCCTGCGCCGGGTAAGTCATCGGCGGAGCAGACATCTGCAGCATAGGAGGGCGGGAGATCTGCGGCTGCATCATCCCCGGAGCCGGTCCACCAACTCCACGAACGGGGCCAGCCAAACCGGGCTGTGCTTGGATGAGGGGGGCAGTGGGGACACCACGGCCGGCGGCGCGGCCAATGCCGGGACCGGCCAATGCGGCGGCGCCGGCGGCCTTGGCGCGGGACTCTTCGGGAGGGGGAGGGCCTTCGACGGTCATGGAAATGACTTCTTCGCCCCTGAGGAGGACGAGACCTAGGGTTCGGCGGTCGTCTCGATCTTCGGTGGTCTTCTTGGAGCCCTTGCCTGGGGGGAGTTTGCGGAACTCTTCGCAATCGCCGAGGACGAGATTCATGTGACGATCGAATGCCATGAATTTGCCTACCAGTTGTCGACCATCTTGGATTGTCACTCGCATTCGGTAGTTTATGTATTGAAGCATCTTTGAACTCTTCGACATCGACATCTTCTTCTTCGGAGTTTCGAATCTTCTGCCGGCTTCTGACCTGATTGATTTCTCTGCCTTGAGATTTCTCTTTAGGGGTTGAGAGAGAGAGAGAGAGAGAGATAAGGGGGGGGGAGGGGCGGGGGGGGAGTGAAAGCGTCAGAGGTTTTTCTAGGGTTTTTGAGGCTGTGTTTGGTTATGTGTTTCGAACACACAGATTTAAACAGCGTTTGTTTGTTTTGAATTTTTAAATTCTAATTTTATATTTATTTTTGAAAAATCCTTTTCGGATAAAAAAATTTGACTAACTCGAAATTTCGGCTGGTTAACTAGAGCAATGTTTTTTTTTTTTTACACCTATTATGTTTATATTGTAAATAAAAAATATTTTCAAAATTTTTAAATTTTTTATATGAATTTTGAATAGAATTTTGAGTTATGTGTTTAGTTAAAGCATCTCTAATGGAGCTCTCAAAACACTTGTCAAAGCTATAATATAGCTGATAAGACAACCACAGCAACAACAGTAGCTCCAGGTTTAGCTTCAGCTTCAAAATCAGTTGCAACTGCTACAGCTCTAGCTGTACATTCTCAATCAGTTACATCAAGAGCATTGTATAGTCAGTTAGGAATTGGTTAAGTAGTTAGGAATTGGTTAGGTAGTTACAATGAATTAGTTACAAGCTTAATTCAGCATTGTATATATAAATACAGTTGTGTGATTCATAATTCAATAATGAGAAAGAATATCCTTTTCTTCATGGTATCAGAGCTCCTATAGCTCCCACGAGCACTCTGAATTTCTGATATCAATTTCTCTGTAGTTCTTCAAAGCTCTTCAAGAAGCTTCACAAATCTTCAATGACTTCTTCCACATCTTCAATGACTACCTCAAGCACTCTTCCTCCAAATCTCAGTCTTCTCATCTCAAATATCAATTCCTTTATAACTGTCAAGCAAGATTCATCAAATTTTATCATTTGGAGAAGTCAAGTTCTCAATATTCTACGTGCTACAAATTTGCTAGGGTTTGTTAATGGTTCTTCTCCTCCTCCACCATTAACAATCAAAAATGTTGATGGAGCTGAAGAAATCAATCTAGATTATGCACAGTGGAAACAGATTGATGCACATCTCCTGAGTTGTATTACAGCTACACTCATACTTGTGATTTTTTCTTCTGTTTGGCATCTGCAACAGAGTGCTGAGGTCTGAAATGTTATTTCTAAACGATTCACTACTGTGTCTCGTAGTCATATTCATCAAATGGAGAATCGTTTGAATAATATGACTAAAAGCTCTCAGACAATTAAAGAATACTTGTCTCAGATTAAAAATCTGGCAGATCAATTTGCACTTGCTTCTTCTCCTATAGAAGAAGAACATCTAGTTCTTCTCACCTTGAACGGTTTACCAGATGAACTTGATGCTTTAAAGACTACAATTCGAGCAAGAACTGAAGCTATTTCTATGGAGGAACTTTTCTCTCTTCTCTGTTCAGAGTCTCTGCATATTGATTCAAAAACAAAAAAGATTCAAGCACATGAATCCCCCATTGCATATGCTACTACTCGTGGCTCTTTTGGCCGAGGACGGTCTTCGTTCAGAGGTAACAGAGGTAGTTCTAGATATGGCTACAGAGGTCGATACTCTCCTAAAGGAAGAGGTAGACAATTATCAGGAGGACAACACAACAACAACTTGATTTGTCAAATTTGTGGTAAGACTAATCACTTAGCCTTGGATTGTTGGCATAGGTTAGATCCTACTTATCTTCCCACTCGGCCACAGTCTCAGCAAACTGCCTCTCCATCTTATCAATCTTCACAATCATCAACTGGACTGTCTAACTCTCAAGCTTATGTGGCCTCTGCTCCATCTCAATATGACTCTTCCCCATGGTATCTTGATTCAGATGCATCTGATCATATGACTAATGATCTGTCAAATCTGAGTCTTCATCAACCTTACCAAGGTTCTGATCATATCACTATTAGTAATGGTAATTCTATCCCTATTCTTCACACTGGTAAGGGTCTTTTGCCCACTCCACATCATACTTTTAAACTCAATAAAGTTTTACACACTCCTATTGCTTCTAATCTTGTGTCTGTGCACAAACTCACTAAAGATAATCATTGTACAATTACATTTGATGATTCTTTCTTCGTTATTCAGGACAAGCACACGAAGGGCATTTTGCACAGGGCCTTAATTCTCATGGTTTATATCATTTTCATGCATCATCCATGCCTGCCTCTTCTTCATCTGCTGCAACTGTTTCTCCTTCTTCTTCTATTTCTCATAATGCTTTCTTTAATTCCACTGCTACTGTTATGCCTGAAACTGTTTGGCACCAGAGGTTGGGTCATCCATCACCTCTCAAGTTTAATAAACTGAAGTCTTCTCTTTCTGTTGCTTGTAATAAAGCCAAGAATAATGATTCCCCTTGTGTTCACTGCTGTATGGCCAAAAGTCATAGATTACCTTTTAATTTGTCTAACTCTACTGTTAATAAACCTTTTTCACTAGTTCACAGTGATGTTTGGGAACCATTTTTACTATCTGTTTCTGGTTACAAATACTATGTAATCTTTGTTGATGAATATAGCAAGTTTACTTGGCTTTTTCCCTTATGTTACAAGAGTGAAGTTTTTGCTAAGTTTGTGGAATTCACAGCTTATGTTGCGAATCAATTTTCTACTCACCTGAAAAATTTTCGCACTGATGGTGGCACTGAGTTTATCAATTCATCTATGACTCAATTTTTTCACACTCATGGCATTCTCCATCAGATTTCTTGTCCACATACACCTCCTCAAAATGGAGTCTCTGAAAGGAAGCATAGGTATATCACTGAGACTGCCATTGTTTTGCTTCATCATTCCTCCATTCCCATCAAGTACTGGTTTGATGCCATTTCTACAACTATCTTTTTGATTAATCGTTTGCCTAGTTCTAAAACTCCTCATTCTTCTCCTTATGAATTGTTGTTTCATAAATCTCCCGATTACTCTTTTATGCGTGTGTTCGGCTGTCAATGTTTTCCCTGGCTAAAACCCTACACATTTCATAAACTACAACCTAATCTACTTTGTGTGTATTTCTTGGTTATCATCCTTCTTACAAAGGCTACAGGTGCTTAGATCCTTTCTCTGGGAAGGTGTATTTGTCTCACCTTGTCATCTTTCATGAGCAAGTCTTTCCATTTCGTACCACCTCTGCTACAGCTACAGCCTCTGCTGCTCCTATTTCTCAGACTTTGTCTCAGCTCCAGTCTTTTTTCATGTCTCCTTCTTTAAATCTTCAGTCTTCATCTCATCCTAAGTCTGTTTCTGTCCCTCTGCAGGCTGTCATGTCTCAGCCTTCTTTGCATTCCTTTTCTACTCAGCCTACACCATCTTCTGCTCATCATTCTCAGTCTCCTGCCTCTACTGATCAGTCTCTTTCTACTGGTGTCCAGCCTGCTTCTTCTATTCTCATTTCTTCTATTTCTATTGATCTTCCTCTTCCTCCTCCTATCATTAACACTCACCCAATGCTCACTCGATCCAAAACTTCTTCTCAAGCCTTATTGGCCTCTTCTTCTTCTGCTTCTTCTTCTTACTATCTTGACATTGAACCATTGACCTATTAGCAAGCTCTTCAGTCCTCAGTCTGGCATAATGCAATGTTGGAGGAATATAATGCTCTTCTAGCCCAGGGTACTTGGTCATTGGTTCCTCTACCTTCTTCAAAATCTACCATAGGCTGCAAGTGGGTTTTTCGCATTAAGCGTAATTCTGATGGATCTATTGCTCGTTATAAGGCTCGTTTGGTTTTCAAGGGGTTTCTCCAACAAGAGGGTGTCGACTACACTGAAACTTTTAGCCCTGTCGCCAAACAACCCACCATTCGCATTTTATTGTGACAGCCTTGCATTACAATTGGCCTCTCAAGCAGTAATTCTTCTCACGTTGCCTCTCTTATTGCTCGCATGCATACTGCTTTTGCCATGAAAGAGTTGGGGAACATTTCCTATTTTTTGGGGGTCTCCATTAAGGATTATGGTGATTCTTATTTTCTGTCTCAACATAAGTACGCCTCTGAAATTCTTCTTAAGGCTGGAATGGCAAATTGCAAGCCTTGCAATTCCCCAAGTTCTGTTAAGCCTTCTCTCTCTTCAGATTCTCATATTCCATTTAGTCAACCTAAACTTTATCGCAGTATAGTTGGGTCACTCCAATACCTTATGATCACCAGGCCTGATTTGTCTCTTTCAGTTAATCAAGCCTGTCAACATATGCATGCTCCAACTGTTGGGCATTTTGCTTCAATCAAGAGATTGCTTCGATTTATTCAAGGGACTTTAACTCATGGTCTCACATTCAATCCTAGTTCTTTCGATTTACAAGCCTTCTCTGACTTTAACTGGGCTGGTGATGTTCTCGATCGTCGCAGTACTTCTGGCTATTGTGTGTATCTTGGTTCGAATCTTATTTCTTGGTCAGCAAAAAAACAACCCACAGTGTCTCGTTCCTCCACAGAGGCAGAATGCAGGTCTTTGGCGCATACTGCTGCTAAACTCACCTGGTTGTCTCTGACTCTAACTGGGCTAGTGATGTTCTCGATCGTCGCAGTACTTCTGGCTATTGTGTGTATCTTGGTTCGAATCTTATTTCTTGGTCAGCAAAAAAATAACCCACAGTGTCTCGTTCCTCCACAGAGGCAGAATGCAGGTCTTTGGCGCATACTGCTGCTAAACTCACCTGGTTGCAAATGTTGCTTTGTGAGCTTCAGCTTCCTTCCTCAGTTGCTCCAATTTTATGGTGTGATAACCTCTCGGCTATTGCCTTAGCTTCCAACCCTGTGTTTCACACTCGTTCAAAACATATAGAAGTCAATTGTCACTTCATTCGCGAAAAAGTTGCCCGCAAACAGATTTGACTCCGTTATGTTCCTTCACTGGGCCAGATTGTTGATATCTTTACCAAGCCTCTCTCTGTGTCTCGGTTCCAATATCTTCAAGCCAAGCTTCTGGTCTCTCCCGCTCCCATCAGCTTGCAGGAGGGTGATAAGACAACCACAGCAACAATAGTAGCTCCAAGTTTAGCTTTAGCTTCAGAATCAGTTGCAACTGCTCCAGCTCCAGCTGTACATTCTCAATCAGTTACATCAAGAGCATTGTATAGTCAGTTATAAATTGGTTAAGTGGTTAGGAATTGGTTAGGTAGTTACAATGAATTAGTTACAAGCTTAATTCAGCATTGTATATATAAATACAGTTGTGTAATTCATAATTCAATAATGAGAAAGAATACCCTTTTCTTCAATAGCAATAGTGATAAAAAGTGGGTCTCCAATGACTTGCTATGTTACTTGCCAAAGATGGCATATGTCATATATGTTATCAAATTTGGCAAGTAAAATAGCAATTGTCAAACATGTCACATCAGCAATATATGAACATATTTATGGCTCCAAATTCAGTTGAAAAAACAGAATTGAAACAATAGAAAACCAAGTAATTTTTTATATTTTATATTTTATTTTTCTATTTTATTTTTCAAATTGAATTATATTTATTTTTTTTCTAATTTTTCAATTTTTTTTTATATTTATCTAGTCGGGAATAATATAAATATATAATTTTTTTTACAAATAGTTAAAAAAAAGTCATAAAAGACAAAAAATAAAAAAAAATAAAATCACAAAAAAATTTATATCCAAACAACACCTATAAACTTGGAGGGAAAGTTCGTTGAGAATTGCTAAAATAGCAAGTGACCATTGGAGCACCATTACTATAATTTGGTAAAATAATACTATTCATTGCCAAATTATAGCAATAGCAATGGTATTATAGCAATAACCATTGGAGATGCTCTTATGAGTTGTAAGTTTTTGAATCAAATAATTTTTTAATTTCAAAAACTCAAAATTCCCTCCAAAACTCAATTCAAATTTTTTTTCAAAACTCATAATTAAACAAATTTTTTACACTCAAATCATAATTTCAAAACTCACAAATTCAAAATACAACTTTATTCTCAAATTATGTTTAGAAAACTCTATCAAACGCTACCATTTTATTTTTTATTTTATTTATTTATTTATTTATTTTGGGTCTTCTCTTCTTTGTACCAACCCTTGAACCTTTGACCTGAGGATTAACAGGGCATGTTTAATTCCAACAAGCTCAAAGAGGGCTAGTAATGTTTAAAACATTACCCATTCAAAAGATAGTCATTGATATTTGGCATGTGGTGTGACTATAACCACGTAGTGCACCCCTTCAACAACCGGATCAAGTTTTTATTACAAGAGAGAGAGAGAGAGAGAGCTTAGTTAGGCATATCTTTGACTTTGACTATAGATTAGATTCTCTCACCCATAATATTTTTAGAAATTGTTAATTCTTACAATTTATTTATTTATTTATATTTATTTATTATTATTTTTTTAATGTAAATATATAATATTTGAAAAAAAAATCTTCCAAAAATTTATTAAATATAAAAAATATAAAAAAAATACAAAAAAATCAATATATTTTTCTTATTCTTGTGTATTTATTATTTACAAATATTTTATTTTTTAGATATATTTAAGTAAGATGCATATAAAAAAAAATTAAAAAATTGCTTAAGATTTTATTAATATTTACTAAAAATAAAAAATAAAAAAAAACTCAATTTCTAAAAAATTAAATTAAAAAAATTAAAACCAAAATTATCTCTCTCTCTCTTTTTTTTTTTTCCTGCCTTCCTTTCAAATGGTGTAGTTTTTGCTTTTAACAAAAACAATCATAACAAAACTAATGTGCTAATCTTAATAATAATGACTACCGTGCATAAATAATTAAAAATTATTTTAAAGCTTAAATAATAATTTAAAATTAAATAAAAATACATTGTTAACAAAAATATATTCCGATCAAAGGACTATCAATATCCGATCAACATATGCCCCTCCCTTTAAAATATGTGTTTTATGTCACTTTAATATTTTAAGTTTTAATAATTTTGTGAATTTTGTTCATGAATTTATCAATTTGAGTAAAATTAGTCTAATTTCAAATTATTGTTTGAATCGTTATTGAAATAATTATAAATTTCAACTATTGTCCCTAAAATATATGTCATTGTAACGCCCTCAAATTACTAGCATTAAACTCATTAAATAAGACATGCATTGACACTCAAATGTTCCATATTCTTTCATATATCAGAGTTTCATTACAAAAGGTATTACATGTTAACAACAAAAGCAAACGCCTTACAGGCTTACAGCTTTCCAAGATAACACTTGGTTACACCAAAAGAGTACTAACTCGTACACATTAAGCCCTTGGCTTGTATTTACATAACGCCCTCAAATTAATAGCATTAAACTCATTAAATAAGACATGCATTGACACTCAAATGTTCCATATTCTTTCATATATCAGAGTTTCATTACAAAAGGTATTACATGTTAACAACAAAAGCAAATGCCTTACAGGCTTACAGCTTTCCAAACACCATGTGTGTATTTTATTACCCTTTTCCTTCACTATTTAGACAATCTGTTTGGAATGAGACAAAATTGACTCGAATTGAAATTTTTAAAGACAAAATTGACAAAATTAAAACTTAAATGATCAAAATGACAAAAACACATACTTAAAATACCACAAATGTATTTTATCCAATATATATTGTGGGAGCCAGAAAAATATAGGTGCTAGCTTATTGGGCCTAACCCAAACAAAGTCTACAAGGGTCCAGCCCAAATAAATATTACACCCCCCATCTATATAAAGGGGGGCATCCCAAGTGGAAGGTATGTCTCATCTCCCTCCATAGAACACACACCCCTTCTAATATATATATATACTATTTACTTCTTGATTCAAGGACTAACTTCATCATCGGAGTACTCCGGGCGGGCAACCCCGGTTGGGTGGCACGGACTATGTTCATCATTGTAGATCTACAGGGGTGAAGCTATTCTCTTCGTTGGATCTCTACAACATCTATGTGAGAGGATATTTCATGGTCTCACAATTGGCGCCGTCTGTGGGAACGACTGAATGAGTTCAACGAAGAACATAACAAACATGTTCTTGTAAGTAGAAATACAACCAACAACACTCTGATGGTGATCTGTTTTCTTTCTGATTAAACTGATTGTCCAACTGCTTTACAATTTTTTCTTGATTTGTATATACATATGTGCCTGCTTACAAACTCTATGAAAACTTTTGTTCATGGTAAATATTGATGAAAAAGCTGAAAAATAAAACAGAATTCATAAATCTCCTTTGGTGTCGTCATTTTCTCTCTCTAAAAATGGGTTTCACACTTTTTTGTGTGAGCACAGCTTTTCGTGAATATAACATGAGTTGCTCGGCCAAGTCCACCCTGGGACTTTCTTTGATTAATTTATTGCCTCACAAAATTTATTTTAAAGTTGATTCTTGGAATGTACATAGTCGTGCATGTGCTAACAATAAACTGGCATGAAAACATGTGTTGTGGTTCAACAACCGAACATCGAGTAACTCTCGCCTAGCGTAATCGAGTTATGCGCTGAAAACATAAGACCATCGTGGCGCAGATAGTGCGAAATCAAAGTCACAAAGCTAGAGCACTTTGAATTCTCCTAGACCCCATCTTTGATGGCCAACTACCGACCACTTGTTTCGGTAAGCCAAGAAACCAACAAAAGCCGACCAAGTGTTCTAGAAACCTAAGAGTGACGATCGGCACCAATAGTTGGGGCAAGCTCAGCAAGCACTAAGCGAATGGTCATGGAAACCGAAGTGATGTCAACACAAGTGCTCCACTTCCTGACCACAAACACAGTTTTGTCGTGTGTAGTCGAAGAATAAGAAGACCCAAGTCTGGGCCTAGATTCTCCCTAGAAATCTCATCAACACAACTCAACAAGGCTGCTCGTTAGCGTTACAGCCTTCACTCATATTCGGCGTTTAGGCCCCTGCATACGCATTTCGGCAATGTAGTGATTCCTAGCAACTTGCCCGGCAAAGCAACAATGCTACTCGGTGACTCTAAAACCCCGAGCTCCATTTGGCAACGAGAATAGCTTCGATTATTCGCCGCCGAGCACATTCTTCCGTCTACCACAACTTAGCTAAAGACAAGAGCCGAACAAAAATAAAAACAAAAAAAAAGTAAACGAATAAACTTGTTTTTGGTCAACTTTTGGAGGCCCGACAGCATCCAAACAAAAATGGAATGAGGCATCTGCATGATGGAATGAGAACTAGGCCGAGAGATGAATCCGACGCCACAAAAATGAGGCAAATCAGACTTACGACGAAGGAGTTAGCAAGGCTCAAAGTGAAGAGTTTGAACTTGAAAAATTATGCTTTTCACGAAGTTTTGCATGAAGGTGCTACATGAAGATGGCATGAGAATTTATTGTGTGCTTTTCGGCGCAAAGTGTTATGTTGCATCCTAGTTTGTTCGGATCAATCAGGTGATCCGATAACTTCGAGAATGTCTACCCTTGCATTTTTCGCTGTATAGAATCCATTTTTCGGGTCCAATTTTGCAAATTCTAAGTCTTGTATTGGGATCAATAAGTCGGCCAATTGGGAACATTAAATGATAGTTCACCGGTCAGATTGTGTCCGATCAACGTGCAATTTTAACACCAGGCTCCTAGAGTTAGGACATGATCATCCATCTTCACCGATCACTCACCTCAACTTGAATTTCTTTTACATTCGACTATTACAGCTACGGATATTCGAAAACCAACGAACCAACTTATATCCGCAATTAATTCGGCAACTTACTGACTTAATCGGCTCATTGCTTACTCGACAAGACTACTCGGCCACCCATACGTCATTGCATCAGACAATCCCACCCCATTATCTACATTATTCGGCTCACAACATTATATGTCAACTTATTCGGCAATAGAATTCATCGGCATTATGAACGCTACTTGCATATGATCACCTCGGCTTATAACTTATTCGGCAAAAATTACACCGCAACATTTCTTTTTCGGCACATTCTTTGACGTTTGCAATATCATTCTGCAGCAATATGCGACAACTTTGTGACTTATTCGGCACTAATATCTCGACATAGAACTAGCATCTCGGCTTGCCAAAATCCACATCTGAACATACCATAGGATTCGTATCAGCTCAAAGTGTCCAAACCCACCAACCCGAGAAGTCCAAAAGTAACCAAAGTATGCCGAAAATTGCAATACGGCTCACATTTTCCGACAACTGAAATTTTCAAAGTTGTCAAACTCAACGCAACAAACTGCGTCAAAATCAGAGCTCAAACGAAGCCGTACGGGCCGTTCAAAGTTTGCCTAGAAAATGAATTCTTTCTCTAGAGAAGACGATCCAGCAAGACATAAAGAAATGATCATGTGCTTCACGGTTGCATTACATCCTGTTGATTTGAGCCGTTAGATCCATTTTGGCTATAATTACGCCATCAGGACCCTGATCACAGCGATTCAATAGTCCTTTCCAGCTATCTGACGCATTCCGGGTCCATCCGTACAATCAGAATTTGCAAACTCAGCTCAAAATAATAATAACAATAATAATAAATAAATAAATAAATAATTGCAGGTTTTATTCAAAAATTGAGCACAATGACTCACTTCACATATCACCAAGCACCCTACTCTGTCTCGGCTTCATTCCGATTTCAGCACGGCACTGAACAGGGGCACAAAATCCGTTTCAAATTGTTATCGGCCTACTCGGCAATTTTATCCCAAGTCAATTTTATTCCTTCCGAATAACCGATTTTATTCAAAAGCAATGGGGCAAATATACATTGGACATGAATCTCAACTTCAATAAATTGGCAACCATTGCCAACCAAGCTCTTAGCAAATCCAACTCTGAAGTGATGCCGACACACCGCAAAGCTAAGAAAAATCACCAACCAAAAGATCAGCACAATCACCGACCCAACTGTAGTTGACCAACTTTTCGGCAAAATCACATTATATATGAAACGGACACCGATGTTTTGACACTAGTTACTCGGCAGTGCATCAAATTTACTCGGCAAGATTATTCGGCACCATTATTAATTCAACACTCATTATTTGGCCGTGCATCAACTTTATTCGCCTAACAACATTATTTGGTAAAACAATTGCCCACTAGGACATCTTAGTCAATTTTTCGCTTTCCAATTAGGGCACATCAGCCGATCATTATCTCGGTACCTTTGATATGCATGCATACTCGGCCAACTTGGTACAAACATTACAACGACATTTACTTGAGTTACTCACTCCCGCTCCTTTTCACACCGCTCCAAGCAAGTGCCAGTTTTGGGGCAAAACATTACACTTGGCATTCGGCCGTTAGCACTTGGCAGTTGGCAATTCGCATTTGACAACAGTTTGTACGTTGTTGTGCGCCGTCATTTTACCAAAGCTGAATCTTCCCTGCAACAAAAGGCAATGGGAATCTGCATTCCTTCCGACTAACACCTGTCATTCGAAAGCAATGGGGCAAGTCTACCTTGGACTAAACGCAAACCGTGCAACTCGGCAATTAAATAGTTGGCCCAATATCTACTTGGCAATTCCATATAAGCGGAGCAATATTATTGGCGATTAAAACGTTCACCTTATTCGGTACAGGATGCATTATTCAAAGTCCTTGCCATATTGGCACTCGGTCGCCATTTAAAATCAGTAAAAGTCTCTGAGTACAACGTAATCTTCGCACTCGGCATGGAGCACCATCAGCAAAGGCCTACACGCATGCCCGGGGGTTAGAATATCGTGGCCTATACCTACGTTCGGAGGTTAGAATACTACAGCCTATACCTACGCCCGGAGGTTAGAATACCACGGCCTACACCTACGCCCGGAGGTTAGAATACCGCGGCCTACACCCTCACCCGGAGGTTATAATACCACAAGTCTACACCCTCACCTGGGGGTAATAATATCGTGGTCCATTTTTTTGGCTGATATATCTACTTTATTTAATCTGTCTTATTTGGTTCAGGCAATCATTTCCGTGCCCAACATATAGAAATATTTCTAGCTCGGCACGAAAGTCCATATTTGGAAGCAATCTTTGCATTCGACAATATATTACACCCTTGCCCAGGGTTATAATACCACGGCCTACACCCATGCCCGGGGGTTAAAATACCGCGGCCTACTCCCTTGCCCGGGGGTCATAATACCGCGGCCTACAGCCCTTGCCCGGGGGTAACAATACCGTGGCCCATCGTTATGATTTGTTTGTATTTCTTTTTGGGTTTTAGCTCACCCCCCCTCATCCTATGATCGACATATATGCATTTATACATACATTCAAGACATACGTACATTTATACATACATTCAAGCATACATACAGTCATTCATTCATACATTTATTCATTCATCCAAAGTGTTCTTTATCAAAAAACCTAACAGCTATTTAAACAGCGTAACTTGGCAAGAAAAAGCTCTCATTCCTTCTACTGCAGACAATGAAAGTTTTGGGGCAATTGTGGGAGCCAAAAAAATATAGGTATTAGCTTATTGGGCCTAACCCAAACAAAGCCTACAAGGGTCCAGCCCAAATAAATATCACACCCCCCCTCTATATAAAAGGGGGGGCATCTCAAGTGGAAGGTATGTCTCATCTCCTTCCACAGAACACACACCCCTTCTAATATATATATATACTATTTACTTCTTGATTCAGGAACTAACTTCATCATTGGAGTACTCCCGGCCGACAACCCCGGTTGGGTGGCACCGACTATGTTCATCATTGCAGATCTACAGGGGTAAAGCTCTTCTCTTCGTTGGATCTTTACAACATCTATGTGAGAGGATATTTCATGGTCTCACATATATATATATATATATATATATATATATGTGGTAAATTTTTAACATAAAGTAACATAATTAAGGGGTACTTACGTGTAGGTCTTAATAAGTGGATTTATTGTTTAATAGGTCTAATGAAAAAAATTTGTCATAAAAAAAGTCACTAATTGTAAGTTTTAGCGACAATATATAAAAATTATGACAAAAAAAGTCACTAATTGTCAATTTTTAGCGACATATATAAAAATTTGTCACAAAAAAAAAAAATGATTTAAAAAAAATTTTCAAAAGTTATGGGGAAGATTATGAATAATAAAGCATCCGGAAGAACAACTATTAAGATCTATTGACTTCCTTTCAAATGGTGTAGTTTTTGCTTTTAACAAAAACAATCATAACAAAACTAATGTGTTAATCTTAATATTAATGACTACCGTGCATAAATAATTAAAAATTATTTTAAAGCTTAAATAATAATTTAAAATTAAATAAAAATACATTGTTAACAAAAATATATTCCGATCAAAGGACTATCAATATCCGATCAACATATGCCCCTCCCTTTAAAATATGTGTTTTATGTCACTTTAATATTTTAAGTTTTAATAATTTTGTGAATTTTGTTCATGAATTTATCAATTTAAGTCAAATTAGTCTAATTTCAAATTATTGTTTGAATCGTTATTGAAATAATTATAAATTTCAACTATTGTCCCTAAAATATATGTTATGTTATGTTATTTTTGTCCCTAAGTATCCATTTTGTCAATTATGTCCCTAATATTGGAAGGTTATGCTTTTTTTTTTGTTTGTTTGTTTGTTTGTTTATCAAATGAAAAACTTTATGGACCAAAGTGACAGAAACACATACTTTAAACGCCATGTGTGTATTTTATTACCCTTTTCGTTCATTATTTAGACAATCTGTTTGCAATCAGACAAAATTGACTCGAATTGAAACTTTTAAAGACAGCATTGAAACTTAAATGATCAAAATGACAAAAACACATACTTAAAATACCACAAATGTATTGTTTCCAAAAAAAGATATATGATATGTATCTCATAAGAACATCACAAAAGCTTATAAAATTTACAACAAATACGAAATATAATTTTTTACTCAGCACCAATAGATATATGTATATATATAAATTTTTAACATAAAGTAACATAATTAAGGGGTACTTACGTGTAGGTCTTAATAAGTGGATTTATTGTTTAATAGGTCCAATGAAAAAAATTTGTCATAAAAAAAGTCACTAATTGTAAGTTTTAGCGACAATATATAAAAATTATGACAAAAAAAGTCACTAATTGTCAATTTTTAGCGACATATATAAAAATTTGTCACAAAAAAAAAAGATTTTAACGACAATTTTATCAAGATTTATTTTCAATAGGACTTGATGGGAATTAAGTCCAACTATTAAGATCTATTGATAGTTTACCCCATAATTTAAAATTTTCATTTCTATCTTTAGGATATATGCTAAATTTGTTATTTTTAACTTTTATCACAAAACGACATAACACATCATAAAAATATAACTTTCACAATAAAAATTAAAAATTTCTTACCTCTAATAATAATAGTAATAAAAACATTATCCATTTAGGTAGATTGCCAAAAAAAAAAAAACAAAAAACAAAACAAAACAAAACAATAGGAGGAAAGCAGAAAAAAAAATTAATTAACAATAAGATGTGCCATGTGTTTAAGTATATGGTGTTTACATGGAATCACTTAAAGTTGCGAAGTGCAATCATTTAAATCTCAAGTACAGTGGAGTGTAATAAAAAAGAAAGAAGCTCCATAACTAGGTTCAAGAGGTAAAACACACCTTAGTTATTTCTTCCCCACTCAATTACATGTTGTTTACATGTTAATGAAATATAACTTGAATTTACTAAGCATAGCTGTTGAATATTAGGAAATATTAGTGAATTATTCAACTGGAAAGCTATACAGGTAGCAGGGTCTATGTCTTCTGTGGAAGTAACTCTAGCCATATAACAGTCCTCAGCTCGATGTTGTTAAATTAGGAAATGAACTTGTTGGTTTTGTTTTGCTGAGCACATTGTTAGATCGGCTCTTCTTTTGATTCACAACAGATTTTTTCCCCCTCTCTTTTATTCTTTATAAGTTTTGGCTTTTGGTCTAAAAAAATGGATTTTGATTAAATTGTCAAATGATGCATGATGCGTTGAACGTTCTGAATGTTTGTATATATCTTCAAAGCTTGTGAATTGGGGTTGATAATTTGAAGTGAGCTCCTCTCAAGTTGAAATCATTTATGCCACTGCATATTTTAGGGAAGAAAAAAAAAAGGGTTTTAACGTCGTATTTTAGGTTCAAACAAATATTTTTTTTTCGTGACTTGCTTTGAAATTTGATTTTCTTTTTTTTTTTTTTTAAAAAAAGTGTACATTGTGTATTTCGGTTAACATTGGATGGTTGAGCGGTTGCAAGTAGTGATCATAGACTTAGTGGTCAGTCCTTCAAGACTAAGTATGAACAAAGTGGAAGTCTTTCTCTGTCAAGAGAAGGTTAGAAGGGCTTATAGGCATGTGATAACTTGTAGAAGGGGTAGTTCGACAGACAAAAGTAAAGGTCAATGTGGTTGGAAAGGCCTAGAAGCCAGGAAGCAATTACAGCAGTTACACAGCAGCAATTGTAGATTGAGGAAATCATGGGGGCGTGAGAAAGAAGAAGTATAAAGGCTAGAAATTTGCAAAGAGAGGGGACATCAACAACAATACAATAACTTAGTTTTAGACTTAGGAGTAGTTTCAATTGTAATTTAAGAGTAGTTTGTTTGATTGTAACTTGTACCTTTTTTAGTGAACTTCAGTAATCAATCTAAAATTACTTCTGTTTATTCAAATCTATTTTGCTACCATCAGTTGATATAAAAAGTGTGTTATTTCTTCTTGTTTACTTTGTTACCATTAATCTAAAGAAGTCCTCATTCTTTTGAGGCATTCGAACTAAAACAACAATTGCTTGATTGTTCCTATTTAAATCGTTTAGTTTGAATTATTGCTTGGTTGTTGTCAATCCAACCCCAGCATAATTTTTACTAACAACAGCTTAAGTCTCCCCATGATGAATTTATTGTTAGAATTGGCTCAAAATTTCCTTTTTGAGGAGGCCTTAGGTTTTTTCCCTGTCTTTAATTAATGGATTCTATATCTATTTTTTATACATTTCTATATTACATAATAGAAACTAATTCAATAAGGTAAGTTTAATCTAATTAATTAGGTTTTTAATCCATTCTACTTACAAATTCTAGTTAATAAGTATGAAAATATTAATGGACTAACAAGGCGAGGACCAACGGGAAAAAAAATAAAAAGAAGGAAACCATATTTTTTCTTATTAGTTCATTTTGTATTCTTGTAAGGGTGGGTCAGTAAAAATTATGCTAGGGTTGGATCGACAACAACCAAGCAATAATTCAAACTAAACAACTTAAACAGGAACAATCAAACAATTGTGGTTTTGGTTCGAATGCCTCAAAAGGATGAGGACTTTTTTGGATTAACTGATGGTAACAAAGTAAACAAGAAGAAAACAAATTTCTTTATATCAACTGATGGTAACAAGGTAGATAAGATAAACAAAAGTAATTTTAGATTGAAATCACCAAGGCTCATCCAGTTACAAAGTACAAACTACAGTAGAAGAATTACTCCTAAGTTACAATCTGAACTACTCTTAAGTCTAAAAAACTAAGTTGTTGTGATGTTGTTGATGTCCTCTCTCTGTGCAAATTTCTGGCCTTTATACTTCTTCTTTCCCATGACCCCATGATCTCCTCAATCTGCAACTATTGTTGTATAGCTGACATAACTCCTCCTTTACTTCCAAATCCTCAAACCATATCAAGCCTTCACTTTCACATGTCGATTTTCACTTCTTTTAAGTTAACACATGGATAACAATTCTGGTTTAGACCCAACCCACTTGTTATTCTAGATCTGAGTTTTATTGTCTTATAAGATTGTTTATGTCTTATTTCTCCTTATTACTCATTGAGTTTGGTTATTGGAGTGCCTTGGTTGCGTTTGGAACAGGTTGGGAGTTAGTTTTTCAAAATGGTTTTTACCTAGATTTTGGCTTCTTCGCTCGAGCGACACTTCCTGCGCTCAAGTGGTCTTTGAGAACTCTCTGTACTTTTGCAAGCTTGCAGAGATACTGGGAGTTGGCATTCTATGCTCGAGCGGTTATTCTTGCGCTCGAGTGATGTTGGCTTGAGCGCTTTTCTTGAGCTCAAACTATGGTCCTCTGTCTGTAACACTTTTGGGAGTTAGTATTCTTCGCTTGAGTAGTAAACTTCTTTGCTCGAGCAGTCTCACTTATTGTGTTTGGTTGCTCGAGCGACACTTCTTGCGCTCAAGCGGTCTACGCGTATATCAGTCTGTAGAGTCACTTCTTTGGCTCACTTTTTCATATCTCCCTCTATCTCAACTTTCTAAAAACCCAAATTCTCTCTACAAATACACTTAGATCCATTGATTTCTTCACCTCGTGTCCCTTTGATAAAAAGGTAGAACACTGCGGGAGTTTCATTTTGATCGGAGCAAAGTTGGGTTTTAGCGTCATTGAAGTTTCTCCATTCCTTCTCTTATCTTCTAAGCTTAAGGTAGGGATTCTCTACACTTTCTTATGGTTTTTAACTTAGTTATTTGCTATTTCCTATTTCCTAAAACAATATTATGATTTGGAAATTTTTGAACAAATCTAGGTTTTTGGGTTAAAAATGAAAAGAATGGTTTTTAAATGGATTTTTGAAAATGGTTATGGGATTGGAAATGGGGTTAAGTTGTAACGCCCCAAATTTCTAGCCCAAATGATAATACAACAGTCATGGCTCTTTTAAGGAAAACCGAATATAAATCTCCAAACTTACTTGACATGATACAATAGCTCTTCATGCAACAATACATTAATCTAACAAGATAAACAAATAAATACCCCCAAGGGTTTACAAGTTTCCAAGGTTTGAGCCTGGTTACACAAAACGGTTATTCAAACCCACATAAACGCAGCCCTTGGCTTACACACAGAGTCACAGCAAAATGAGAGCATTATACTCCCAACACACATACTTCCACGACCCTAGTTAGGTGAGATCACCATATCTTTTCTTACACAAAAAT
The DNA here is from genome assembly GCF_004153795.1 of Camellia sinensis. NCBI lineage: Eukaryota > Viridiplantae > Streptophyta > Magnoliopsida > Ericales > Theaceae > Camellia > Camellia sinensis. Next base: position 115,807 of record NW_021026256.1, read on the forward strand.
CCCGTAGGGTGGGCATAAAGCACAGTAGAAAATTCTTAACAAAGTACATACATTTTATACAAGTCTCAAGAGATGAAATGCACATGCCATGCTATGTCCTTTTTGAAGATAAATCACATTTTCATCTTTTGAAAATCATCATGCTCAATGATATCATGCAATTTCAATTGTTCAAAACTTAATAATTTATTTCAAGGGCAGTAAATACGACTCTGGTAATCCCTAGGTCAGTTTTTGCAAGTAGACTATACAAGTACTACCAATTTGTCATTTTTACCGGTATTAACCGGAAGGTTCAACATATATCCGCGCGGGTTTTCGGTCTTTCACCCCAGACTCTCAGGCCAACTTATTCAATATCATCTACACCACCTATCAAGACTTGCCAACATATTTACTCCTAAACCATTCTATAAAAACTTGTTTCTCAACATTCTTTTCTCAATGCAAGTTTTCAAATCAACTTTCAAAGTTTAATGTAATCAAATGAATTGTTATGCCAATAACACAAAATGAATATAAATATTTTTATTCCAATTCATCATCCAAGGAATTACACAATTTCCTTTTCTCAAGTATCCTCAACAATTAGTCATTTCAAGACTATTTCAATGTTTTGAACAATAATTTTCAAAATGAACAACAATTCTCATATTCCTTGAAATTCATCATTTATATAAATATAAATAAGAAATTTTCTAAACATCCATTTATTTTGGCACACAAAATAAGTATAACAATATCATTCATGGATTTCCAATCTCTTTTTAAAAAATCTACAAATTCTTGGTTTTCTTACCAAAACTATACAACTCAAATCTTTTGAAAAAAAACTTTCCAAAATTATATTTTCTTCAATCAACGAAGATCAAAACCCATAAGATCATTTTAAAAGAACAAAAGACAAACCCGCTTTCAAAATCGCTAAACTTCTTGAATCAACAATCAATTTTCAAAGCTATTGAAAGATGATTTTGAAAATCATATAGATCTTGCAATATATATATATATAACTCTAAGAAAATCGCTACCTCAAGTTTTGAAAAAGAAATGAGATAAAACCCCAAAATCAACGGTGCCGAAACTTGATCTTCACCGCACACAATGAAGCACTCAAGATGATAACCCACTTTGATGAAGAAGTAATGACAAAACTCAAATGGATATTGAGAAATCAAGGTTTTTGATCTAGTTTGTGTAGAGAAATGTAGAGAGAAGGGAGAGGAAACGTTTTTAGAGAGAGAGATAAACAAAAGTGATATGAAATATTAGATTCATGAACTGATATAACATGGTCCGCTCGAGCGTGGAAAGCCTCGCTTGAGCGTCGAATACACTTTTCCAGTACTTTTGCAGACAGGTCAAACTTCTGGAACCAAACATTCTCCGCTCGAGAGCATAAACGGCCGCTCGAGCGGACAAGTAACTTCAAATGCATTTTGCATTTTTGCTTCGGCAAGCTGACCGGGCAGCTCGATCCCCTGTAAGTTGTATATGGTGACTCGACCCCCGACATACTCAACAAAGTGGCAAAACATGAAAGAATTAACTTCCGATACAACTCTGCAAGGCATAATTCGAGTTGGATTCGCATCTAAAGGTTTGGAGACATTACTTGTTCCAAACACACCACTATAACCTGATAACCAAAACTAAGGGGAATACAAAGGGAAACTAAGATTCGTAACACCGTTCAAAACCATACCAACCCGAGCCCGGAACACCACAAGAGACAGGTAAAAATCGGGATCGTTACATAAGTTGTGATAAAATGGTTGGTTTTGACACATGGAATTGATTTTGGAAAAAAAATGGGATTTCTCCCTAAATATATCAAATGTTGATTTTGTATAAATAATGGAATTGATGTTGGAAATGTGAAATTGGATTGATATTGATGAGGATGGTGGAGTTGTGTATGTCTTACCACTTACATCTTGGAATTTGGAAAGTTTATCTTTATGGAAATTAATTATCTATTTAGAGATATTTGTTCTAGGCTATCGGTGGAGGATAACTATGATTGTTGTAGAAATTGCATGAAAATTAAAGGAATTGAAACTATTTTCTCATCCATGGCATTAAGCATTTGTTGCAGATTTAACATATTTGAAAATGTTGTTGTTTTGAGAAAAAGTAGTGAATACCTTGGTGAATTTGGGTAGGAGTGTAGTTGTGTTATTAAGTTGGCCTATGTGTCCTTGGTGAAAGATCAAAAACCCATGCGGTTAGGTGTCAAGCCTTTCGATTAATACCTGTAAAAATGACAATTTTGTAGTGCTTGTAGGCTACTTGCAGACACGTCCTAGAGATTCACAGTATTGTATTCATTACCTTATTTTCTATTGTAAATGAAATGATATCATGATTTAAGATATAAGCTTGGCATTGCATGGTTTGAAAGAAATATAAAATGTTTTGGCACGAGCATTGCATATGCACTCACCTTATAACTCTTTTAAGATTTATATATTGTGTTGGATTATTTCTACTGGATTTTGGCCCACCCTATGTGGAAAAATCATTTTTAGGTGTTGATGATATGCCTCTACCAAGGCAATAGCTTGGGAGGACTTGGAAGTAAGAGTTTCATTTTGTTTATTTTGTTGAATTTATTTATACAATCCTAGGGCTTTAACTGTATTGGATTTAAATCCATTTTGTTGCAACCAAGCACTCTCTTGAAAAGCTGTAAGCCTTTAGGGCATTTGTTATTTGTTTAACTTTCATTCTATTTCTCTATTATGTAACATATGCTATAGATTCAGGGTTAAGCTTGTGAATGTGTATCTGCCTATGTTATTCTTTTGTGCAATCAATCGGAACTAATGGAAGATAATTACTTATTCATGTGTTCTTATTTAATGAATATGGTGGGTGGTTTAATGTCTTTTATTTCAGGGTGTTACAACATGTCCCTAGGTCCTTTTAACCTTCATTCGACAGAGAAAAATCCCACCTTGTTCATGTTTCCCTCTGCAAGTCACCCACTAAGCCCACGACTTAGCCAAAAAATGCTCCATCATCTGCATTGTTTAATGCACATTCTCAATCTCTCTCAAATTGCTTACCCCCTTAAACAATTGTTGAACCCTCACTTGATTTTGCCACCTGTCGTATCCCAACTGGTCCACCTGTCGATAGGAACCAGCAAAAATGGGTGCAAACAATGCCCTCCTCATTTAAGGTAAAAGTGAATTTTGCCTTAAATGATATAAAAGACAACATTTGGAACAATCCATATTTACTAAAATTCATAAACTATTTTGGCCATAATCGACAAGCCAGAAACAACGAGACTAAATTTATGGTGCAAACAATACCCCTAAGTCTTTAAGAATGGAATCACTCATACTTACTAAAACAAGGCGTATATCCACACTCATAACATTTAGCAAAAATTTTGAAACAAAAAAATATTAACATTTTTTTGTGGAGTTCAACGTGGTCATCATTATTCCAGTGTTCCTTGTTTAAGGTATCACTGTCATACTTTCACTTCAATCAATATTGGCAGTGGCTCTTCTAACAAACTAGTCGACAAAATTTTTGTCCTTTTCTTTCTTCTGTCAATTTTTGCATAATTAGTTGGCCCTCTGTCGATTTATCAACTCCTTCAAACTTCATGTAGAATTTAAACCACTGGCCACTGTTTGGCCGAGTAGTGTCTTTTAGATGGCCATTTTATGTACTTTTGTATTGCATTAAACTTATAAGAATAAAATATTTTTGTTAACCAAATTATCAAAATCAACTTTTGATGTGAACCACAAATCCATGGTGGTCGTTGAGTAGCAGAAACCATAATATCAAACGGCTTTAGAAAACCAAAACTTTTGACAAAATTAACAATTTCAAAAAATTCAAATTAAACAAACGTGAGTTGTTCATAATTTTCAGCCACTTTTGGTCTAAAATCATGCCCCCAAAATTCATAATTTTTAACCATCTTTGACTTAAAATTACCCCCCAAATAAATCTTCACCATCATTTTGTGATGGATTTTCATCATTTTTTGTCAGAAGGGATTGTTTTTCTTTTTTAACCATTAATGACTTGGCACTATTTGCCATGCTTGGCAAAAAATATGCCCCCCAAGTATATTCTCACTATTATTTTGTAATAGATTTTTAACATCATTTGAAAGAAAGGACTATTTTTCTATTTTAGCCACTATTGGCTTATAAAAATTCTCCAAAATCATGTTATCTTCATGACTTGGTGTACCAACCCTTCAAGCCTGTACCTTGGCTTTTCATGAATAATTGGCACCTTAGGACCATACCAAAACAAATTGCAAAAACGTATACACAAAATCCCAAAACAATACTGTCACATTATCAAACCAAAACAAACCACATTAAAACATAAGTAATTGAAATATGTATAAATATTGAAACAATCTATCAAATGTCAGCCACGATTGTCGTCATCTTTTAGCCCGCGGATAGGGTCGCCCACGAAAGCCCTCACCATAGCGACACGTGCACCAATGCAGTTAGTGTCTTTCATTGTCCGTTCGATTGGGATGTGGTGAGCATACTGTCGCATGATGTGGGATATGGTGAACATACTCTTTAAGAATTATGTTTTTATTTACTTTTTCCATCAAATTTCTTATTTTTTTTAAAAATATTATTAAAATATTTATTCCTATACTTTCACTTTTACATTTTCTTCTTTCACTTTCCCTTTTAAACTCCATATCTCTACGCTCTAATTTGATTTGTTGAAATCAAACCCGTCTTTTATATATACAAGTTTGTGGTGACTTTTGTATTGTTGTTCTTGGATATATATATATATGGTAATTATGGAGCTTCAACTTGGACTCGTAGCTCCAAGCAATTCTGTGAAAGGGTTCAACCGCAACAGTTGTGGTTACGAGGGCCTTTAAGGTCAGACCCTTTGCGCCATGTAGCTTTGATGAAGCCTTTGTTGAGCCCCAAACTTTGCCTCTATTGTTCTGGAACAATGACCCAAATGAAAAAGATGTGATGATCATAATAAAGAGCTTGACAAGAATGGAGAGCAGACAGAGCAAAGCAATGATGGGCGGTCAACCGGCCAGTCAACCGGCCGGATGTCCGGGAGATCGATCAACTGGACATCCGGGTGGACGACCGGCGAAGCAAGTTTTGCCCAAATCACTCGTCTAGGACATCCAAATGGACGACCACTATCAGAGATGAGGGAGTTATAGTGACTTCCAACAAATAGGGAGTCACTGTAGCAAATATTAATTTAAGGTGGCTTATCAGGGAGCTGATGAGGTGATATAAAGGGAGCTCCAACTCCAAAAATAGGTAAGAGAGTGATTTAAGGGCTCTGCTGCGGATGCTCTAAGTGTAGTATTTCTTTTGAGTTTTCAAATTATAATTTCACATTCATTTTTGAAAACTCCTTTTCGGGCGGGAAAATTTGGTTAACCCGGACTTTCAGCCGGTTGACCAAAACAGTGTTCGGTTTTTTTTTTTTTTTGCACCTGTTATGTTTATATTGTAAATAGAAAATATTTTTGGATTTTTTTTTTAAAATTTTTATATGAACTTTGAATAGAATTTTGGGTTATGTGCTTAGTTATAAGTTGTAAGTTGGGAGCTTTTTTGATAAATCCATTTTCTAAGAGTTTTATTCCATCCAACCCATATTCTTTTTGACTATTCCATTAGGTCCAATTTGAGATAAGAAGACCAAAATACCCTTTTCATCTACTTATGTTCCATTTAGTTCACATTATTTTCTTATATTTCAATAAGTCCTATGGGTGACATAATTACCAAAATACCCTTAATGTGAATGTTCACACCGTCAACGTAAATGTTTATATCATCTTTGAAGAATTGTTTACTAGGAAACCCACTATCCTTGTGTGACAAAAAACTGAAAACCTCAGCTGATCTGATTTTATAATGTGATGCAGTGTAATTCTCTATTGCCCATGATAAATACCTTTGGAAAGTCATCAATGCTTGTTTTAATAATATATGGGGTGTTTGGATGTTGCATGCTCGACTATGAACCGATATGACCGTGCATTACTGTCTCTGCTTTTCTGAAGATTTTAGATATGTCTGCCACAACATTCCTTGAAGGGCATTTGATTTATCTACTTGTTACCATCTATTTATTTGTTAGTTTGTTTTCAGTACTTGTTAATTTTTTTAATATTTTAAATAATTTTTTTAATTTTTAGAAACATTTAATTTAAATATATAATATTTGTAAAAAAATCTTTAAAAAATTTATTAAATACCAAAAATATAAAAAAAAAATACAAAGATTTAATATGTTTTTCTTACTCTTGTGTATTTATTAATTACAAATATTTTACTTTTTAGATATATTTAAGTAAGGTACATATAAAAAAAATTAAAAGATTACTTAAAATTTTATTAATATTTACTAAAAATAAAAAAACTCAATTTAAAAAATTAAAACCAAAATTATATCTTTTTTTTTTTCCGGCCTTCCTTTCAAATGGTGTAGTTTTTGCTTTTAACAAAAACAATCATAACAAAACTAATGTGTTAATCTTAATATTAATGACTACCGTGCATAAATAATTAAAAATTATTTTAAAACTTAAATAATAATTTAAAATTAAATAAAAATACATTGTTAACAAAAATATATTCTAATCAAAGGGCTATCAATATCCGATCAACGTATGCCTCTCCCTTTAAAATATGTGTTTTATGTCACTTTAATATTTTAAGTTTTAATAATTTTGTGAATTTTGTTCATGAATTTATCAATTTAAGTCAAATTAGTCTAATTTCAAATTATTGTTTGAATCGTTATTGAAATAATTATAAATTTCAACTATTGTCCCTAAAATATATGTTATGTTATGTTATTTTTGTCCCTAAGTATCCATTTTGTCAATTATGTCCCTAATATTGGAAGGTTATGCTTTTTTTTTTGTTTGTTTGTTTGTTTGTTTATCAAATGAAAAACTTTATGGACCAAAGTGACAGAAACACATACTTTAAACGCCATGTGTGTATTTTATTACCCTTTTCGTTCATTATTTAGACAATTTGTTTGCAATCAGGCAAAATTGACTCGAATTGAAACTTTTAAAGACAAAATTGAAACTTAAATGATCAAAATGACAAAAACACATACTTAAAATACCACAAATGTATTTTATCCAAAAAAAGATATATGATATGTATCTCATAAGAACATCACAAAAGCTTATAAAATTTACAACAAATACGAAATATAATTTTTTACTCAGCACCAATAGATATATGTATATGTATTAATTTTTAACATAAAGTAACATAATTAAATTTGTCATTTCTAACTTCAGGATACATGCCATAAATTTGTTATTTTTAACTTTTGCCACAAAATGACATAACACATCATAAAAATATAACTTTCACAATAAAAATTACAAAATTTCTTACCTCTAATAATAATAATAACAACATGATCCATTTAGGTAGATTGCAAAAAATAAAAAATAAAAAACAATTGGAGGAAAGTAGAAAAAAATTAATTAAAAATAAGATGTGCCATGTGGTGTTTGGGAAGTTTGTGTGTTGGGTTTTTTTTGATTTTTTACACTAAACGATAAACTTTTTGCAAAATAAAAAAAAAATAAATTCAAACAAAATATCACATCCAATCCCATAATCATTTCACTTTTTCTCTCACAAATATTACATTTAACCACAAAAAAATCCAACTATCTTCCCAAACACCAAAATTTTTTATCTAATAATATTCTACAACTAAAAAAATCTACATAAAAACCCACTTCCCAAACACCTACGTTGTTTACACGGAATCACTTAAAGTTGCAAAGTGCAATTATTTAAATCTCAAGTACAGTGAAGTGTAATAAAAAAGAAAGAAGCTCCATAACTAGGCTCAATAGGTAAAACACACTTCAGTTTCTTCTTCCTCACTCAATTACATGTTATTTACGTGTTAATGAAATATGACTTGAATTTACTAAGCATAGCTGTTGAATATTAGGAAATAGTAGTGAATCATTCAACCGGAAAGCTATACAAGTAGCAGGGTCTATGTCTTTGTGAAGAAGTGGTTTGGAAATACTCTCTTAATACTGTAGGACGCTCTTGATCCTCAGCTAGTCACCTGAAAAGGAATGAACACTCCGGTCGAGGGTGTCGGAATTAGCACTCCGACGGATAAGTCAGTGTATACTCTCTTAGTAGCTTGCATCTCAAGTTAATCTTACTTGTTCTCACCTCCCTTTCTTTGGCTGATGCTCCTCTGTTTATATTTTTCTTTTGGGCCTCACGGTCGGGCCCACCCTCAATCCATTGCATGTTTATTTATACGGCTTTTATTCAACTGGTTCTTCGGCCGATTAGTCTATTCGGTCTTGTGATCATCCAGGATGGAGCCGAATACAAATTCTCTCATCGACTGTCCTCATACTGTCATTCGGCTTTATTGCACGTATTCCAACAATATTCGGCTCCCACAATTGCCTCCCAAACATCCTATTAATGCCAGTTAATCGGCATGTTTGGTTTCGAACGGCATATTTGGTTTCGAACTTGAAAAGACAAGGAAAGAAAGGCGGTTAACCCCATTCCAACGCATGTCAAAACACACGCTGTTTAGGCATCATTACGTCTTCCCGCCTCTTCGTACGCTTTCTTCATTTAATGTGATTTGAAACTAAGTTGTCCCTTCGAATGTAAGTTTTTTGAATACTCAAAGCTTGTGATTTGCCTTTCGATATACCTCCATTTTGCGACCTTTGCGACATCCTCTTGTCTCTCATTGTCTCTTCTGCTCCTTGTAAGTTCTCTTCTTCTTCATTTCGAATCCCACTTCCTTGTTTATTTTTAGTTTTGCACAATCCTTAGGCTAACTAGGATGGCGAAACACCTGAAAGAACTCCTTTCTACGGATCGAATTTCTGGTTTTCGACGCCATTATTCCATCCCCGACGACATCCATCTGTCACTGGTGACAGACAGAACCATTGATATGGAGAGGGCTGATGAAAGTACAATCATCTTTCCTCTCCTATCAATTGCTGAGGGCGGAGTTCGTTTTCCCCTTCACCCATTTTTAAGGGCCGTTCTTCGCTATTAGGATTTAATCCCTTCCCAACCTAATGTAAATTTTTGCCGAATCATAATGGGGATTATAGAGTTGAACCGACGCCTTAGGATTAACCTTGGTATACCTACAATTCGACATTGCTATGCCTTGGCCAAATCTTCTGGTCGGCAGGGACGCTATTTTCTCAGGGCCAAGGATACCGACCATCACTTAGTGACTATGCTTGCTATCTCTGGCAAGCGTGTTGACGATGTAATGGTCGTTGTCCGAGGCAACTGGGAATTCGACGAGAGTGAAGATCGCTTGGATCCCGTGCCAAGACAAAGAGACGAACCAGGTGGCCGTATAGCTCCTTATTTTTTATTATTATATATTTATTCGGCTTTCCTTCTATGTACTTATCCTTTTATTTGTGCAGGCAACGATTTGAAGAAAGTTTTGGCTTCAGCAGATGACGCCGTACTTGCGGAAATTAAAATCGCACTCCAATTCTTTGGCCGTCCAAGCCTTTAGAAACAAGGGAGGGCAGCCAACATTCTTCTCAGATACGAGCTGACTTACACAACGTTTTCGGCGGCAGACAACATTCTAACTTCGAGGGGCGAACAGCAGCTTACGGCCCTTATCTTCTCCAACATTAGAAACCTAAGGCAGATTGGTTTGGAAGCCCCCGATTTGGAGCAGGTGGAAGAACAAGTAGCCGAAAAGGCTGTCGAGGAACCGAACTAGTCGGAAGCTGAGGCTCTAAACTTGACCTTTGAGGAAGTCGGCCTCAATTCATCCAACCCTCCGTCAATTTCAGGCTGAGGGGACGTCTCATTTGGAGATATTTTTACAGACTTAGGAGACCTTCCCGGCGCGTATCTTGGGAATATGGCTGGGGAGTCGCTCACTCAACTTGCCAGAAGGAAAAATGCCGAAAGGATGGCTGCCCGAAGGAGAGCCGAGGCCATCCGATCGGAAACTCCACCCGCTGTTGTTGTTGAATCCTCTCTGCCCGTTATTGAGGAAGAAACGTCTCAGACCGAAATGGCCAAGACGGAGCAAGTTGAATAGGGGGATCAGGAGGTTGAGCAAAGGGGGGAAAAGCGCCCCGCCTAGCGAGAAGTTGTCTCTAGTGAGGACCAAATCGATAAACGGCCGCGCATTGAGGAATTGGACTTGGTTGTTCCATTCACTATTCAACCAAAGATAAGGAATATGTCGATTGTCTCTGATGCGTCGGCTTTGAAAGACCCGGCTATGGCCTTGAGCATGGCCTCCTCAATTTCCTTGCCAGTTGACAGAGCCACATTTCGGGCAGAGCCAGATTTACTATCAATTGCACTTGCCGCTCAATCAGCCTTATTGGTATATTACTTGCCTTATCTGCATTCTTCGCCTAGATATATATATATATATTTATTTATTTTTATTTTTATTTTTATTTTTATTTTTTGTAACTCTATTTCCTTGTTTTGCAGACGGTGGGAAGGATAGCTGAAATCGGCTGCCGTCAACATGACACTATAGAACAGATCGGCTTGTTGAAAGTCGAAATTGAAAATGAAAAGAGCAAGGCTGTGGAAGCCTCTCAAAGAGCCGATTCTGAGGCATCGAAAGCGGCGGAGGAACGTGCGAGAGCTGACTCCGAAGCCGAGAGCGCCAGGAATTCTGACCAACTAAGGCTAGCTGCCGAAGAGAGGACCAAAGCAAGCGAAGACGCACTCAACTTAGCCAAGGGGGTGATCGCCAAACTGAAAACTGACTTGGAAGAATCGAGGAAGGCAAAGGAAATAGCTGACTCCAAGATTTCCAAAGCGTTCCAAGCTGGGAAGGACGCCACCTTGGAAAATTATGTGAAGGAAGTGCCCAAGTTCGAGAATCGGGGCTTCAAACACGGCTTGCTCAAAGCCCTCACTGCCGTAAATGTGACATTGGCGCAACCGATTCCATACAAGCAGGTGGACATTGAGCCACTAGAGTCTGACCCTGAAGATTGATTAGGGTGATACGTAGATGCGCAGCGTTTGTAGGTTTTGTTAGTAGATTTTTATTTCTTTACTTTGACTGGAAGTTTAAATGTAAGGCAATTTTCATGTGTAAAATGACTACTATTTATACTCAATTTATTAATGAAAATTGCATATGCTTTTCAGTTTACTGCATATACTATTTGTTTTCAATTTATTAATGAAAATTCCTTATGCTTTTCTGTCTGCGGCATATTAGTAAATTAAACATCGGATAAATTAACTGAATCAATTAAACATCCTCTGCTTGTCTTTGTTATTTAGCCGAATAAACAAACGAATCGGCAGTTGACAATTGGGAAAGGTACATGAATATTCGATAAAATAACGAGTAAATCGGCTCAAGGCCTTGACATTTGGCCAATTAGATTAATGAATCTGCACTTGCCCCAGCAAATGCTTGAGCGCCGAATGCTATTAGTTCATGGAGCGGCTGGGGCACATGAGATGATCAGTGCTAGGCTTGGGCTCTTGGCCTATTATATTAATGAATCTGCCATTGCCCCAATGAATGCATGAATTGGAACGCCGAATGCTCTTAGTTCATGGAGTGGCTAGGGCACATGAGATGATTAAATGCTATTAGTTCATGGAGTGACTGGGGCATATGAGATGATCAGCGCCAGTTCTGGGCACTTGGCCGATTAGATAAATGAATCTGTCCTTACCTCAACGAATGCATGAACTGGAACGCCGAATGATATTAGTTGATGGAGTGGCTGGGGTATATGAGATGATTGGCGCCAGTTCTGGGCACTTGGTCGATTAGATTAATGAGTCTGCCCTTGCCCCAGCGAATGCATGAATTGGAACACTGAATGCTATTAGTTCATGGAGCGGCTGGGGCACATGAGATGATCAGCGCCAATTCTGGGCACTTGGCTAATTTGATTAATGAATCTGCGTTTGCCCCAGCGAATGCATGAACACCGAATGCTATTAGTTCATGGAGTGGCCGAGGCACACGTCCGGATTGGCGCAAGGCCTCGACCTTTGGTCATTTGGCCAAGGAGAGCCGGATCAAATCTGGCGAAAAGTTTTAAATTTTAGCATTGATGAGGTCGCCTCGGGGGTGTTGCACCCGTAAGGAATAAATGGGGTGGGTGTTGGGCGCGCGAAGGGGCCATTGTTGCGTTCAGAGCCAATAAAGAGCAGTGTGGATGACTGCAGATGGCAAGAAGATTATTCTACAACAGCAGAGGAGAAGGGAGAACACTGGCGGAGTTGAACGCAGAGATGAATCGAGGTGGCGAGCCTACGCGCACGGGGAGTAGGACGTCAAGGGAGCGTGAAAAACGCCAGCCCCACGTCATCGAAGTAGGTCTCCCAGGAGGGAAAAACAGCAATGGGGCAACTCCCCTCCACCACGCTCAAGAGAAGAAACTAGTGTAATGCCGCGCCCGTTAAGTTTTGCGGTTTTTGTGGGGAACAAACCGATGACGGAAGCGGATTCAATTGTTTATGACCCAAATTATGTATTATCAATTAGTTCAATGAAACATATTATTTTAAATGTTTGCATGCTATTGCAACTTATGTTTATAAATTCAGCTACGATTATCCTCCATTTTTCGTTAACTGTGTTTATACTTGTCAATCATAATATTCACGAAAAGAGCGCCGAATTTGGAGGCTTATTGGTTTGGCCAATCGTGATTTCTACGAAGGGTGCTTCCGTATTCGGAGGCTTACTCAGCCCAACCGTGATTTCCACAGTGCTCCGAATTCGGAGTCTTATTCAGCCCAAAGTGAATGCCATGAAAGGCGCTCCAAATCCAGAGGCTTTTTGTGTTGGCCGATCGTGTCATTCACGAAGTGCGCTCCGAATTTGGAGGCTTTATTCAGCCCAATCGTGTCATTCACGAAGGGCACTCTGAATTTGGAGGCTTTTTGTGTTGGCCAATCGTGTCATTCATGAAGGGCGCTTCGAATTCAGAGGCTTTTTGTGTTGGCCAATAGTGCATCCATGAAAGGCGCTCCGAAACCGGAGGCTTTTAATTTGTCGAACTAAAATTTCACATTGATAAGAAGTCTTGCATTATAAAAGCGAAAGTTATACACGACGATCATTCAAAACAAGTTATCACGGCCCACAAGTCGGGTTAATGATAAAATTTACGCAAATGCATGGAATTCCAGGGATGTGGTAGACTTCTCCCAGACATGTCTTTGAGCCAATATGCCCCTGTTCCTGCGATTGAATTGATCTGATAGGGGCCGTCCCAGTTAGGGCCTAATTTTTTGTCAGCCGGATTCCTGGCAGCGGGAAGTACTTTCTTGAGGACCAATTCTCCTGGTGTATAATAGCGTAGCTGAACACGTTGATTATATAACTTAGTGAGCTGTTGCTGGTACCGTGCCATGGATGCAAGGACATGGTCTCGTCGTTCTTCAATTAGAGTCAAATCCAAGGCCAACAGCATGTCATTTTGGCCCATATCAAAAACTCTCGATTTCAAGGTTGGGAGGCCGATCTCCAGGGGGATGATTGCCTGGGTTCCAAAGCATAAAGCAAACGGCGTTTCCCCAGTGGATCGCCTCGTGGTAGTGCGATGAGCCTACAACACACTGGGCAATTCTTCGACCCATCTGCTTTTTACTTTCTCAAGCCTCTTCTTGATGCCGTCTAAGATGGCTTTGTTTGAGGCTTTAGCTTGACCATTGCTCTGTGGATAAGTCGGGGTGAAGAAATAGGGCCAAATACCATACGTGCTGCAATGAGCGCTCTTGGAATACTGAATCGTGTTATGATATTTTTCCATACAAAACGCCTAACATCAGTGTCTCGAATGTGTGTTAGTGCCTCCGCTTTGACCCATTTTGTGAAGTAATCTGTCGCGACAATCAAGAATTGCTTGTTCCCTGAGGCCCGAGGCAATGGCCCGATGATATCAAGCCCCCCATTGAGCGAACGACCAAGGATTGGTGATTGAGCTCAACTCCTCAGTAGGCAAATGGGTTAGAGGGGAAAACTTCTGGCACTGTTCACATTTCTTGATGTAACACTCGGCATCAGCTCTCATGGTTGGCCAGTAGTACCCCTGTGTTATAGCTCGATAAGCCAAAGAACGCTCGCCAGAATGGGCACCACAACTACCTTCGCGTATTTCAGTCAAGAGTTCATCCACTTTATCTGGATGAACGCATTCTAGGTATGGACCAGAAAAGGGGCTTTTTGTAGAGCTTTCCTTATGGATCTAAGCAATATCGCAAGGCTTTGTTTCGCAGTTTGTGCCATTCTTTCTTGTCCGTTGGGAGCTGTTCGGAAGATAGAAATGCAGTGATGGGGTCTATCCAACTTGGACCTGATTCTATGACATTGATTTGAATTGACTCTGAGGGGGCAATGCTCGGCTCAGGGATGAATCCTACTTCAATTATCCGTTTAATTTCTGAGTTGATAGCGGAGGCCAGGCAAGCCAGGGTGTCCGCATGTGTTCTGATCCCGGGTTATTTGATTTAATTCATGATGGTTGAATTTTGTCAGCAAAGAATTTGTCGTTTTCATGTAAGTTGCCATACAGTCATTTTTTGCTGCGTATTCTTGTTTCAATTGGTTGATGACTAGTTTTGAGTTGCAGAAGATAAGCAGACGCCGAGCACCAAGAAGAAGTGCATTTCGTAAGCCGGTCAACAATGCTTCGTATTCGGTTTCATTGTTCGATGCTTTGAAACCCAGTTTGACAGCCTGCTCGATTATTGCCCCGTCGGGAGCCATGATCACTACACCCGCCCCACTGCCATATTAGTTGGATGATTCATCACAATACAACTGCCAAATGTCCCCAATGTAAATTCTCTAGTTCGGCTTAGGTTGAATTTGATCAGACTTGAAGTTGGCGAGACATCCGGTGAATTCGGCCACAAAGTTAGTGAGCACTTGCCCCTTGATTGAGGTTCTGGGTAGAAATTGAAAGGCGCCCTGATGTTTCTGCACTACGGAGTACTGACCGGAGGGGGTAGTCCGTCAGTACCGCAATGGTATACCCCTGAAAGTAATGCATTAGTTTTCTTGTTGCCATGACGAGAGCAAGGGTGAGTTTTTCCAACGGAAGGTAACGTGTTTCAGCGTCAACTATTGCTTTGCTCACATAATAAACTGGCGCTGTTCCCCTAGTTCTTCCTTTAATAGTACGGCGCTGACAGCCCGGTCGGAAACTACCAAATATAAAATGAGCGGATCACCTACCAAAGGTGTTGTCAAGAGTGGAACTGATCGGAGGTAAGTCTTCAAGCCATCCAAAGCGGCTTCGCACTCGGGAGTCCATTCAAAAGCTTTACCTTGCCAAAGGGTATAAAAGAATTGTTGGCAGCGATCTGTGGAACAACTGATGAACCTGTTTAGTGCGGCGACCATTCCCATAAGCTTCTGGACCTCCTTGACCGACCGAGGAGAGCCAAGTTCTAGAATTGCTGTGATTTGCCTCGGGTTGGCTTCGATTCCGCGGTGATTAACAATGTAGCCAATGAATTTGCCGGATCCAATGCCAAAGGCACATTTGGAAGCGTTCAGCTTCATTTTATATTTGCGAAGAATGCTGAATGTCTTTTCCAGATCGGCTAGATGGGTTTGCTCTTCTTTGGACTTGACCACTATATCATCGATGTATACTTTCATAGTACGGCCGAGTTGCTCCTTGAACATGGCAGTGACTAGTCTTTGGTAGGTTGCCCCGCATTCTTCAGTCCGAAAGGCATAACCTTATAGCAATCGGTTCCTCTTGGGGTGAGGAATGCAGTTTTGTCTTAGTCCTCCGGATGCATGGCAATTTAATGGTAGCCTCTGTATGCATCTAGGAAGCTCATATGTTGATGATATGCCGTTGCATCTACGAGCTGGTCTATTCTAGGGAGGGAAAAGCAATCCTCGGGACAAGCTTTGTTTAAGTTCGTGAAATCCACACAAATACGCCATGTTCCGTTTTTCTTCTTTACAACCACAGTATTCGATAGCCATGTAGGATAGGTCACTTCGCGGATTGCCCCGGCATCAAGCAACCGGTCAACTTCTTCGACAACTGCAGCAGTGTGTTCCGCGGCTGAACGCCAGCTTTTCTGGATAATCGGCTTACATTTGGGATCAACGTTTTAGCGATGCTGGGACACAGTTGGATCCACCCCCGGCATCTCATAAGGTGACCATGCAAATACATCAAGGTTGTCGAGTAAGAAGGAAATTAGCTCTTACCTGTCGACTTTATTCAGGGAAGCACCGACCATGAAGAACTTGTTAGGACTCCCGTCAATTTCAACCCGATCCAGGGCTCCGGTTGCCTTTTCACTTGGGAGCCGCCCAACATCGTCGAGGCCCTCCCGATCCGGCACCTTAATTAAATTCACTTCCAGCTCTCTTGGTGTCTTTGCGGCATGAAGATAGCATGCCTGCGTTGATTTCTGGGAACCTCGAATTTGCTCAATACCGCATTCATTCGAAAAATGAAGTAGTTAATGATAGGTGCTTGGCACGGCCTACATAGTGTGCAGCCAAGTTCGTCCCATGATGAGATTATACGGCGAAGGAAGCTTGACGACCAAAAATTCTATATCCACTGATCGGGAGCCTGTCCGAACTGTTAGTGTGATTTTGCCTAACGGATATTCTGGATTAGCGTTGAAGCTGAATAACAGATAATAAGCTGGAGACAGGTCCGACTCAGTGAAGCCGAGTTTGACGAAGGTCTTGCAGTTCATAACTTCCGAAGTACTTCCCTGGTCAATGAGGACACGTTCAACGGTGAATCGATTTATGTGTAATTCGATGACCAAGGGATTATTGTGGGGGAGCGTTACGCCGACCAAATTAGAATCATCGAAAGTAATACTCGCAGCTTCATGGGGCCGTTTCGCTGGTGTGATTTGCTTTTGGTGGTTAGGATGCGACTGAATTGTATGTATAACGGATGCCGTCGGCAAGCTGTATATCATATGGATTATACCAAGTGGAGGTGAATCCTGCTGTAAAACAACTATTTTGGTTGAGTTATTCTTTCTAGGAATGGCAACGGGGTGGGGCGGGGCGGGGCCGAGGACTACCCCCCCGTCCCCGATCCCCAAAAATAAAAAAATCCCTGTTCCTACCCAAATCCCCGGCGGGGAACACATCACCTCTCCCGCCCTCGCCCCCCAATGGGGATCAGGTTTCCCTGACCCCAAAAAATCCTCGACAGATTTGTTCAACACACACACACACACACACACACACACATACACACACACACAAGAGCAACAAAAAAAAAATCTGTATATGGATAGAATTGTTCAACGACAACAGATCTAGAACAACAAATTTGTTCATCAACAACAGATTTGGACAGATTTGTTCATCAACAACAAATTTGGACAGATTTGTTCATCAACAACAGAATTGGACAGATTTGTGTATATGGACAGATTTGTTCATCAACAACAATCAACAAAAAATTTAATATATATATATATGAACAACAATCATCAACAACTTAAAAAAAATATATGTATATGTTCATCAACAATAGATTTGTTCATTATACACACACACATACACACACACACACACACACACATATACAATCAAGATGGAACTTCAACAACAGTTTTGTTCTTATACACACACACACACACACACATATATATATACAATCAAGATGGAACTTGTGTGAAAGTAATATATATATATATATATATATATAGAGAGAGAGAGAGAGAGAGTTGGGCGTTGATTCCTTCATCGGTACCGACGAGTCCATTGATGAAGACATCGGACCATGATTTGTTCAGATCGGTGGCTTCACGGTTCACGGACCACGATCTGTTCAGATCAGTGGCTTCACGGTCCTAGTCATGGTCGTGGCTTCACGGGCACGGCCCTGGTCCTAGTCCTGTTCAGATCGGTGGCAATTGAGGGCTTTACAGACGGACCACGGTTTACGATCTGTTTAGATCGGTGGTGGTGGTGGATCTGGATGATGTTGATGATGATAAGAAGTGAGAGAATGAGAGAGATGAGAGAGATCTGAGTGAGTGAGGGAATGAGAGAGAGATGAAAGAAGCAGTGCAGTGACACTCAGAGAGATTTAAGTCAGTAAGTGAGGGAGAAAGAATTGAGACACGCGGTGATACTGAGAGAGAGAAATGTGAAAGTAAGAGAAGGTTTGGTTTATATATATATAAAGAGGTAAAATAGTAATTTTACTTTGGGGATAAACGGGGACGGGGCTGGCCCGTCCCCGATCTAAAACTGATCAGGGATTGATTTTTGAACACCATCCCCGTTCCATTAGGGATATTTTTCAAGAAAAAATCGCTTAAAGTGGGGTCAGGGGTTTGGGTCCCTGTCAGGCCGGGTTCAAATTGCCATCCCTACTCTGGTATTAATAAAAGCACATCTTCTTCTTACTTGATTGAGTCTTCAAATTTATGGCATGGTAGTCTTGGACATGTTAATTATGGATCTTTGCGTAGATTAATTAATATGGAACGGTTATTCACCGAAAAATATCCCCTGTGGTCCGGGGATGGTATTCAAAAATTCATCCCCGAAGATATCCGGGCCGGGGACGGGGATATGTGTTTCAGAACCGGACCCGGCCCCACCCCGCAAGGTCCCCGAGTAAAATGACCCTTTGGTCCCTGGATATATATATATATATATGCATCTGCTTGTTTTGTTAGGGTTTGACAGAAAACATTTCAAAGGAAGCCTCTCACTCTCACTCTTACACAACACACGCCGCTCCTCTCTCTCTCTCTCTCTCTCTCTCTCGTCTGTCCCTCTCTGTTTCATTTGTCACCACCGCGCCTCCCTCCATCACCGGCGATCCTTCCTCCGTCACCGACGATCCTCCCTTCGTCACCACCACGCCTCCCATCTCTGTTTAGGTGTCTCTCTCTCTCTCTCTCTCTCTCTCTCTCTCTCCATTGTTCTCTTCGATGAACAAGGGACTATCAGCAGGGGTCTCTTCTCGTTGTCGATCGGTTTCTCACACAGTCGACATCCTACCCCCCTCTTTCTCTCTATCTCTTTCATCTCTCTCCGGTGAATATCAGTTGACGAGGATCTAACATCTAACATTATATCAATTGTCGATCAGGAATTGAAAATTTTAATATTTAGAGTCTTTTTGGTGAGAAATTATTTTGTCACTAATTTTGGAGAGAGAAATCTCTCTACTAAAGTTGTTAGTTAACACTTTTTGCCTCATGTCCATCACTTTTTTCCTAGTACAACTCTTATGGTGATCATGCAAATGCCTAGTTCCATTTTTTGAATCACCTCCAAGATGCTTATTACAATAATTACATATTGCCTTCCACACCCCATTGACTTGTTGTTTTTTAAAATGTTCCCACACAATACTAGGTTTTCTTTTAGTTCCTCCACAAGTAGTATTAGATTCTTCTAAATCAATAACATGTTGATTAGAGAGGGGAGACGGTGAGTTCGTAGGTGTGTTCGTAGCTGGCGATGAATGTTGTGACGCGTCACTCTCAAATGGTACTTGAGAGTTAACGGGTGCTTCAGAGTTAACTGGTGCTTCAGAGTTAACATCTGACATTTTTAACCTTTATAAAAATAATATGGATTGAATTAATATAAATAAATTAAGTACTCATGATCTTTTAAAAAAATTATGACATGATTGAAACAATTAGAAGATGCATTACAGAAGATTTATGATATAATAAGGAATTCCAAATCGACTTTGGTGATTGCAAAAGGAAGTTTATAAACTACTTGTGATCTTGTGATCTTTATAAACTACTTGTGATCTTTATGTTGGAGACTGGAGATTTATAAACTACTTGTGACAATCAGTTTTCTTAGTGGACTAGACAAGTTGTATTAGTGATAATATGAAAAACAAACATATTAATCTTTGCCTTAAAAACAAGTTGGGATTCAGAAGCTTTCACTAGTATAGCTTAAAAAACTGTTTCATGTCCTCCTCAACCTCTCTGTCTTTATGAATAATTGACCCAAAATATGAAAAAAGATCACTCATGTATTTCATGCTCATCAAGTTATACTCTACTTTCATCCCTGTCTATTTCTACTTCTGCTAAATTTAATACAACAAAATTGATGCAACTTTGAATATCACCTTTGTTCTTATCAGTTGGAACTAATGTATTTTTATCCATTCATCAACCATTTTCTTAGAATTCAAGATCTTATTAAGCAAATTGGTCAACCAAAATGTTCCATCATCACCCAAACACTCCCTAACTTCAATGACAATTCCATCTGGTTCTATAGCTTTTCTTACTTTAATCTTCCTCATAGTCATAGCCTCCTTTACCTTATGAAGGAATCTATAATTAATATTACTATTAAAATTAACAAGTTCTAAAGTCTATGTTTCTTTCAAAAGGCTTTATTTAAATAGACAGATTATGAGGTATATTTTAATAGACAGATTAATAGACAGATTATAAGATCATCATCTTAAGAGACAGATTATCAATAATATAAACAGATTATCAACAGATCAAACCTGATGTGAAAGATAATGATCAACAGATTATCAATAATTCACAAGCACCGATTATCAGGGTCTGGAGGTAGATCTGCATAAAAAATACAACTGATTATCAATATAAAATAAATAAATTTAGAGACAGAAAAAAAAAAAAAGAACTATATTGTATTTTACAGATCTATACTCAGATCTAAACACTCAGATATATATATATATATATATATATAATATACATATATGTAAACCTAGATCGAAATCCCTAGAGAGAGAGAGAGAGAGAGAGAGATAGATACCTAAACAGAGATGGGAGGCGCGGTGGTGACGGAGGGAGGATCGTCGGTGACGGAGGAAGGATCGCCGGTGACGGAGGGAGGCGCGGCGGTGACAAATGAAAGAGAGAGGGACAGACGAGAGAGAGAGAGAGAGAGAGGAGTGGCGTGTGTTGTGTGAGTGTGAGAGTGAGAGGCTTCCTTTGAAATTGAGTGTCTGTCAAACCCTAACAAAACAAGCAGATGCATATATATATCCAGGGACCAAAGGGTCATTTTACGTCGGGGACCATGCGGGGCTGGGCCGGGTCCGGTTCTGAAACACATATCCCCGTCCCCGGCCCGGATATCATCGGGGATGAATTTTTGAATACCATCCCCGGACCACAGGGAATATTTTTCGGTGAATAACCGCTGAATTCGGGGTCGGGGGGTCGGGTCACCGTCGGGCCGGTTTCAGATTGCCATCTCTAGTTCTTTCAGACGTGTTGCTTAAACTGACCGTCTTGTACCAACTCCTCAAGGTGATCCTTTAACTCATAACAACTGTCGGTATCATGACCGTGGTCTTTGCGATATTCACACCGCCTATCCTGTCTCCTCGTGTCGGGAGGTCCCACCATCTTGGGTGGCCATTTAAAGAACGGAAGGTGCTAAACTTTAGACATAATCATGCTGATCGGCTCCGACAACTCCATATATTTCTTGTCTACGTGCCTTATGTGCCTGCTATCCACTTGAAGTTGTTCATTAGCTTAGTGTGAACATTGGTCATTTGATCGGCGCGAATCTCATCTTTTGTCTTGTCTAGTCTGATTCCGTGGTTCAGGGCTCTGCGACGGTACATAATTTATCGGCGGAACGATTTCAGACGTGGCCGTCTTATTGACCTTGTGCCCGGTTTTGACCCGCAGGGCGTCATCTTCCACTTTGCAGTATTCCTTGACTTTCTTCATTAGCGACCAGATTGTTTTGGGGGGCCTTCTAGTCAAGGAGCTGCGGAGGGCACTATCGGGATGCAATCCCATTTTAAAGGCCGTAATGGCCATGGAGTCATTGAAGGCATCATCTACTAGATTAAAGCATTCTCAATAGCGCACCGAATACATACGTAGGGTTTCCCTTAGTTGAATTTGCATTGCCCAGAGAGAATCGGCCTGCTTCGGCTGGACCTTATTGGTGATGAACCTTGCCCTGAAGAATTTTTGGAGTTGACGGAAGCTCTTAATCGATGCCGGTTTCAATTTATAATACCATATGACGGCCAACGGTCCCAAACTGCTTGGGAATATTCGACACATGAGGGCCTCGTCGTCTGTATGAAGCGTCATGGCTTGCTTATAATGACGAATGTGATCAGTGGGGTCCGATTTTCCATCGTATAGGGTGAACGATGGAGCTTTGAACTTTTTGGGTAGCACTGCCCGTGCGATCCGTCGCACAAAGGGGTCATGTTGATCTTCTTCGTCTGAATCATTTATTCTTCGCTTATTCCGTGCATGAGGACTGCCTTCGGATGAACTGGAGACTTCGATTCGTCCCTTATTTCTGGATTCTGGGGATGATGAGTTAGAATCACTGCCACTATCATGTTGCCGAACTTGAGGTCCTCGACTATCCTTTCTCAGAGGTTGTACCAGATCCTGGCGCGCGGCCTGTTGGGATTTTGCCACCTCCAAGGCCAAATCCTGTCGGAGGCGCTCGTTCTCAGCCATTATGTTTTCCAACCTCTGTTCGTTTTGCTTCACCTGATCCATAATCGCTTGCATTGTCTCATGGGCTGAAGTCGAAGGTGAGGCTTGGGCAACTGAGTCGAAGTTCAAGGCCCTTCGTGTGGTAATGTTCTCTAGCCCAAGCATATTGCTTGGAGTGGTATCATCTCGTGGCGTAAGGTCATCAGGGACTATTGGAGGATTTTCCGTCACGCCCGCCATGGATGTGCTGGAGTATTCCCACAGACGGCGCCAATTATGGAGA
Source organism: Camellia sinensis (assembly GCF_004153795.1). Lineage (NCBI taxonomy): Eukaryota > Viridiplantae > Streptophyta > Magnoliopsida > Ericales > Theaceae > Camellia > Camellia sinensis. Next base: position 138,586 of record NW_021026256.1, read on the forward strand.
AGTGGTTTGGAAATACTCTTTTAATCCTGTAGGACGCTCTCGATCCTCAGCTAGTCACCTAAAAAGGAATGAACACTCCGGTCGGGGGTGCCGGAATTAGCACTCCGACGGATAAGTCAGTGTATACTCTCTTGGTAGCTTGTATCTCAAGTTAATCTTACTTGTTCTCACCTCCCTATCTTTGGCTGATGTTCCTTTATTTATATTTTTCTTTTGGGCCTCAGGGTCGGGCCCACCCTCAATCCATTGCACGTTATTTATACGGCTTTTATTCAACTGGTTCTTCGGCCGATTAGTCTATTCGGTCTTGCGATCGTCCAGGATGGAGCCGAATACAAATTCCGTCCTTGACTGTCCTCATACCGTCATTCGACTTTATTGCACGTATTCCAACAATATCCTGCTCCCACAGTCTTCTATAGAAGTAACTCTAGCCATATAACTGTCCTCGACTCTTCTTTAGATTCACAACAGATTTTTTCCCCTCTCTTTTATTCTTGATGAGTTTTGGCTTTTGGTCTAAAAACTTGGATTTTGATTAAATTGTCAAATGGTGCATGATGCGCTGAACGCTTTCAATGTTTGCATATATCTTCAAAGCTTGTGAATTGGGGTTGATAATTTGAAATGAGCTCCTCTCAAGTTGGAACCATTTATGCCACTACATATTTTAAGGAAAAAATAAATAAAATAAAATAAAATAAGTTTGGTTTTAACGTCGCATTTTAGGTTCAAACAATTTTTTTTTGTGACTTGCTTTAAAATTTGATTTAAAAAAATGAAAAAAATGAAAAAAAAAAGTGTACATTGTGTATTTGGGTTAACATTGGATGGTGGAGCAATTACTAGTAGTGATCATGGACTTAGTGGGCAGTCTTTCAAGAGGAAGTAGGAACAAAGTGGAAGTCTTTCTCTGTCGAGAGAAGGTTAGAAGGGCTTATAAGCACGTGATAACTTGAAGAAGGGGTAGTTCAACAGACAAAAGTAAAGGTCTAATGTGATTTGAAGGCCTAGAAGCCAGGAAGCAATTGCAGCAGTTACATAGCAGCAGTTGCAGATTGAGAAGATCATGGGGGTGTGAGAAAAAAGAAGTATAAAGGCCATAAATTTGCAAAGAGAGGGAACATCAACAACAATACAACAACTTAGTTTTGGACTTAGGAGTAGTTTCAATTCTAATTTAGGAGCAGTTCGTTCGATTATAACTTGTACTTTTTTTAGTGAACTTCAGTAATCAATCTAAAATTACTTCTGTTTATTCAAATCTACTTTGTTGCCATTGATCCAAAGAAGTCCGCATTCTTTTGAGGCATTCGAACTAAAACCACAATTGCTTGATTGTTCCTGATTAAATTGTTTAGTTTGAATTATTGTTTGGTTGCTGTCGATCCAACCCCAACATAATTTTTATTAACAACAGCTTAAATCTCCCCATGATGAATCTATTGTTAAAATTGGCTCAAAATTTCCTTTTTGAGGAGGCATTAGGTTTTTTCCCCCTCTTTAATTAATGGATTCTATATCTATTTTTTATACATTTCTATATTACATAATAGAAACTAATTCAGTAAGTTAAGTTTAACTAATTAATTAGATTTTTAATCCATTCTACTTACAAATTCTAATTAATAAGTATGAAAATATTAATGGACTAACAAGGCGAGGACCAACGGGAAAAATAAAATAAAAAGAAGGAAACCAGATTTTTTCTTATTAGTTCATTTTGTATTCTTGTAGAGGTGTGTCAGTAAAAATTATGCTAGGGTTGGATCGACAGCAACCAAGCAGTAATTCAAACTAAACAACATAAACAGGAGCAATCAAACAATTGTGGTTTTGGTTCGAATGCCTCAAAAGGATGAGGACTTCTTTGGATTAACTGATGGTAACAAAATAAACAAGCAAAAAAACAAATTGCTTTATATCAACTGATGGTAACAAGGTAGATAATATAAACAAAAGTAATTTCAGATTGAAATCACCAAGGCTCATCCAGTTACAAAGTACAAACTACAGTAGAAGAAATTACTCCTAAGGTGCAATTTGAATTACTCTTAAGTCTAAAAAACTAAGATGTTGTGATGTTGTTGATGTCCTCTCTCTGTGTAAATTTCTGGCATTTATACTTCTTCTTCCCCATGACCCCATGATCTCCTCAATCTATAACTGTTGTTGTATAATTGCTACAACTGCTCCCTTACTTCCAAATCCTCAAACCACATCAAGCCTTCACTCCTACCTGTCAATTTTCACTTCTTTTAAGTTAACACATGGATAACAATTCTGGTTTAGACCCAACCCATTTGATATTCTGGATCTGAGTTTTGTTGTCTTATAAGATTGTTTATGTCTTATTTCTTTTTATTACTCATTGAGTTTGGTTATTGGAGTGCCTTGGTTGCGTTTGGAACAGGTCGGGAGTTAGTTTTTCAAAGTGGTTTCTACCTAGATTTTGGCTTCTTCGCTCAAGCAGCCTTTAAGAACTCTTAGTACTTTTGCAGGCTTGCAAAGATACTAGGAGTTAGCATTCTATGCTCAAGCGGTTATTCTTGCGCTCGAGTGATGTTGGCTTGAGCGGCTTTTCTTGAGCTCGAGCTATGGTCCTCTATCTGTAACACTTCTAGGAGTTTGTATTCTTCGCTTGAGTAGTAAACTTTTTCACTTAAGCAGTCTCACTTATTGTGTCCGGTCGCTCGAGCGACACTTCTTGCTCTCAAGCAGTCTACGCGTATATTAGTCCGTAGAGTCACCTCTTTGGCTCACTTTTTCATATCTCTCTCTATCTTAACTTTCTAAAAACCCACATTCTCTCTACAAATACACCTAGATCCATCGATTTTTTCACCCGTGTCCCTTTGATAAAAAGGTAGAACACTCCGAGAGTTTCATTTTGATCGGAGCAAAGTTAGGTTTCAGCGTTGTTGAAGTTTCTCCATTCCTTCTCTTATCTTCTAAGCTTAAGGTAGGGATTTTCCGCATTTTCTTATGATTTTTAACTTAGTTATTTGCTATTTCCTAAAACAATATTGTGATTTGGGAATTTTTGAACAAATCTAGGGTTTTGGATTAAAAATCAGAAGAAGGGTTTTTAAATGGATTCTTGAAAATGGTTATGGGATTGGAAATGGGGTTAAGTTGTGATAAAATGGTTGGTTTTGAAACGTGGAATTGATTTTGGAAAAAAAAAGGGGTTTTTCCCTAAATATATCAAATGTTGATTTTGTATAAATCCGCATTTCCTTATGAGTTTGTATTCTTCGCTTGAGTAGTAAACTTCTTCACTTAAGCAGTCTCACTTATTGTGTCCGGTCGCTTGAGCGACACTTCTTGCTCTCAAGCAGTCTACGCGTATATTAGTCTGTAGAGTCACCTCTTTGGCTCACTTTTTCATATCTCTCTTTATCTTAACTTTCTAAAAACCCACATTCTCTCTACAAATACACCTAGATCCGTTGATTTCTTCACCCGTGTCCCTTTGATAAAAAGGTAGAACACTCCGAGAGTTTCATTTTGATCGGAGCAAAGTTAGGTTTCAGTGTTGTTGAAGTTTCTCCATTCATTCTCTTATTTTCTAAGCTTAAGGTAGGGATTTTCCGCATTTCCTTATGATTTTTAACTTAGTTATTTGCTATTTCCTAAAACAATATTGTGATTTGGGAATTTTTGAACAAATCTAGGGTTTTAGGTTAAAAATCAGAAGAAGGGTTTTTAAATGGATTCTTGAAAATGGTTATGGGATTGGAAATGGGGTTAAGTTGTGATAAAATGGTTGGTTTTGAAACGTGGAATTGATTTTGGAAAAAAAAAGGGGTTTTTCCCTAAATATATCAAATGTTGATTTTGTATAAATAATGGAATTAATGCTGGAAATGTGAAATTGGATTGATATTGATGAGGATGATGGAGTTGTGTATGTCTTACCACTCACATCTTGGAATTTGAAAAGTTTATCTTTATGGAAATTAATTATCTATTTAGAGATATTTATTTTGGGCTATCAGTAGAGGATAGTTATGATTGTTGTAAAAACTACATGAAAATTAGGGGAATTGAAACTATTTTCTCATCCATGGCATTAAGCATTGTTGCATATTTAAAATATTTGAAAATGTTGTTGTTTTGAGAAAAAGTGGTGAATACCTTGATGAATCTAGGTAGGAGTGTAGTTGTATTATTAAGTGAGCTTGTGTGTCCTTGGTGAAAGACCAAAAACCCATGCGGTTAGGTGTCAAGCCTTCTGATTAATACCTGTAAAAATGACAATTTTGTAGTACTTGTAGGCTACTTGTAGACACGTCCTAGAGATTCACAATATTATATTCATTGCCCTGTTTTCTATTGTAGAGGAAATGATATCATGATTTAAGATATAAGCTTGACATTGCATGGTTTGAAAGAAATATAAAATGTTTTGGCACGTGCATTGCATATGCATTCACCTTATAACTTTGTTAAGATTCATATATGGTGTTGGATTATTTCTACTGGGCTTTGGCTCACCCTATGTGGAAAAACCATTTTCAGGTGCTGATGATATGCCTCCACCAAGGCAATAGCTTGGGAGAACTAGGAAGCAAGAGCTTCATTTTGTTTATTTTGTTGAATTTATTTATACAATCCTAGAGCTTTAGCTGTATTGGATTTAAATCCATTTTGTTGCAGCCAAGCACTCTCTTGAAAAGCTGTAAGCCTTTAGGCATTTCTCATTTGTTGAACTTCGTTCTATTTCTCTATTATGTAACATATGCTATAGATTCAGGGTTAGGCTTGTGAATGTGTATTTGCATATGTTATTTTTTTGTGCAATCAATCGGAACTACTGGAAGATAATTACTTATTCATGTGTTGTTATTTAATGAATATGGTGGGTGGCTTATTGTCTTTTATTTCGGGGTGTTACAACATGTCCCTAGGTCCTTTCAACCTTCATTCGACAGAGAAAAATCCCACCTTGTTTATGTTTCCTTCTGCAAGTCACCCACTAAGCCCACGACTTAGCCAAAAACTGCTCCATCATCTGCATTGTTTAATGCACATTCTCAACCTCTCTCAAATTGCTTACCTCCTTAAACAATTGTTGAACCCTCACTTGATTTTGCCACCTGTCGTATCCTAACTGGTTCACCTGTCGATGAGAACCAGCAAAAATGGTTGCAAACAATACCCTCTTCATTTAAGGTAAAAGTGAATTTTGCCTTAAATGATATAAAAGACAAAACTTGGAACAATCCATATTTACTAAAATTCATAGACTATTTTGGCCATAATCGACAGGCCACAAACAATGAGGTGCAAACAATACCCCTAACTTTTTAAGAATGGAATCACTCATACTTACTAAAACAAGGAGTATATCCACATCATAACATTTAGCAAAAATTTTGAAACAAAAAAATATTAGCATTTTTTTGTGGAGTTCAACGTGGTCATCATTATTCCAATGTTCCTTGTTTAAGGTATCATTGCCATACTTTTGCTTCAATCAATATTGGCAGTGGCTCTTCTAACAAACAAGTCGACAAATTTTTTTTTTTCTTTTCTTTCTTCTGTCAATTTTTGCATAATCAGTTGGCCCTCTGTCAATTTATCAACTCCTTCAAACTTCATGTAGAATTTAAACCATTGGCCATTGTTTGGCCGAGTAGTGTCTTTTATATGGCTATTTTATGTATTTTTGTATTGCATCAAACTTATAAGAATAAAATATTTTTGTTAACCAAATTAACAAAATCAACTTTTAATGTGAACCACAAATCCATGGTGGTCGTTGGGTAGCAGAAACCATAATATCAAACGACTTTAGAAAACCAAAACTTTTGACAAAATTAACAATTTCAAAAAATTCAAATAAAACAAACGGTTCATAATTTTCAGTCACTTTTGGTTTAAAATCATGCCCAAAAAATTCATAATTTTTAGCCATCTTTGACTTAAAATTACCCCCAAGTAAATATTCACCATCATTTTGTGATGGATTTTCATCATTTTTTGTCAGAAGGGATTATTTTTCTTTTTTAACCATTAATGACTTGGCACTATTTGCCATGTTTGGCAAAAAATATGTCCCTAAGTATATTCTCACCATTATTTTGTAATGGATTTTTAACGTCATTTGAAAGAAGGGACTGTTTTTCTATTTTAGCCACTATCGGCCTATGAAAATCCTCCAAAATCATGTTATCTTCATGACTTGTTGTACCAACCCTTCAAGCTTGTACCTGGGCTTTTCATGAATAATTGGTGCCTTAGGACCATACCAAAACAAAATGCAAAAACGTATACGCAAAATCCCAAAAACAATACTATCACATTATCAAACCAAAACAAACCACATTAAAACATAAGTAATCGAAATATGTATAACTATTGAAACAATCTATCAAATGTCAGCTACGATTGTCGTCCGAACCATCTTTCATTCCATGGATAGGGTCACCCATGAAAGCCCTCACCATAGTGACACGTGCACCAATGCAGTTAGTGTCTTCCATTGTCCGTTCGATTGGGATGTGGTGAATATACTGCCGCATGATGTAGCACACAATGATTGAGCAGTCCAAACTGTGAATAACAACAAACAAGATTTATGCAAACAACACAGTCAATATGCTGTCCAATATCGAGAACTGTAAACAGTTGACGTAACCCACAAAAAATGTGAACGTACCATTTCGGGCGTTGTTACGGGTAATCCACAATAGATTCAATAATTCTATCTCCATCTTGCATAGCAACTACGTCTTCATGTGATACTGCCTGACGTGCCCGTCGCACATAATTCAACACTTGTTCTTTCTGCGACACACATAATCAAAAAAATGAGGAACATATCACCAATAAAACAATGTCAACAAATGGCCGATCAAAAGTCTTAGGTAACCTTTACAAACTTGTAATTGTTTTTTAAATTCCACAAACATACCAAAACCAACTCTTCTTTGTAGTGTATGTCTTCGCCCCTGTTGCAGGGCCTCAATGAATTGTAATATTTCCAAACGCCATCTTCGGTGTCGTAAATAACCAACGTCCAGTGTGATTTGAAACACATTGGGAAGTGAATGTACCTAACGTTACTAGCTGCGCGTATGTGCATCTCCAGATACTTTTCCCTTGATGTTGTGCTTGTGTGTTTCACCATGTCCTACACCCCATACAAACACACCAAACCAACAACATGAATAGTACAGTACAAACTACAATCATAACACAATTAACGTAGTGTCCTTACGAAACATATGCTCATGAAGAAGTATAACTTCTCCGAGAAATCTACCTTTGCCAACAAGGCGTCTTGTTCGCTCAACAATAGCTTCACACATGCGTTAATAACCTGCCATTAATCAACATACATATCAGTATCTATGTGACGGAACGTTTATGGCAATACCTATATGTTACAATTCATTAATTAGTCCACAACATTTTGGAGGCGTATACATTTCCTTTCACCCCAGCCGGGGCAGACCAGATTTCGAATGTTTGAAAAATGGACAAAAACATCTTCTTTCGTGCCAGCCCATATGATTGCCCTGCACGGGGAAACCACATTTCGTTTCACGTACGCAAATAACGGAAATATGACAACTAACTGTGGCATTAGTTACCATGAATCTCATAAGTGATGATCAATTTGTGTTTCATTTCCTCGGGTATTAATTTCCACACAGCTAGATGGTTATTCAAACCAAATCCCGTACAGAGTTTGACAACTTCATCAACCTCACCCATGACCACATCATTATCACATTCAATCAGCCTAATACTGAACCCACCTTCTTCTATTAGAGGATCTCTTAAATCTGTCCCAACCTTCCTTAAACGTCCATGGGCCAGCGGGTACTCATATTCCGGTAACTTCCGTTCACGTCGAACCTTCTTCTTGATATTTCTAACAAATGAATTTTGCAGATAAGACCCCTCATTAGCTTTCAAACACCCTTTACCGACTATCTGTACTCCCAGATTGGGCACGTTCACGTCAACCCTTATTTCTCTATGCACTACATTGTTATCGGCAACGACGCAAGCAACTGGTTTTGAGCTCACACTAACCACATGGCTCGACACACGTTGCGTAAGATCATGTATAATTTCCTCAACAGTCTCCGCATCGCCAAATGCAAATGAGTCTGCACCAGTATCGGCATCACAGTCACGGGGTGTCACTGTCATTGCTTGAGTAGGTCGGCCAGCAAGCTGATCCTCAAGCTCGGATATCGTCCTTTTTAATTCGCCAATAATGCTGCCCAACGGTAAGATCTCATCTTCTTTCACTTTCAAGCATCCATTGAACCCAACAAACAAGTTTGACGCTTGCACCTCAAGTGCTTTCATTAAAGTCCCGATTTAGTCCTCTAACTTGGCAATCACAAGGTCTTTCCTTCTGTTCTAGGCCTCTAGTCCAGTAATTATTTTGTACGCATGCTCAATGTTCGAGGGTACACTTAGCCCATTAGTAACTGTCTGCTGTGTATCTTTCGCATCTGACACATTTCCTACACCACCAGAGGCACTTTTCCCATGTCCACTTGCATTTGGTACATTAACAAAATGTCCCTTCCCATTGTTATCAACATGCCCGCCATCACACCCTTTCTCATTACCTGCAGATTCGACATCCATGTTACCACATGCCCGTCCAACAACATATGCGCCAAGTTCATCAAAATCATCGTCCAACTCAAGATCCAATACATTGTAATCCCTAAGTAGTTGTGCCCACTCATAAGACGACACTCGCAATCTGTCCGAACGCACCTGTACACACATGATACACAAACAAACATTCCCAACATCAATAAATGCCACATAAAACACAACACCATCATCACTATACATGCCGACCAAAAAAAAAAACACAACATGCACTGACTAGTACACGGTGATACCAATCTCGTTTACCTCAAATTGATCACTGTCTAACAGTGTAAGGGTTCGCATTTTCACCATGAGACTGCTCACATTCCACTTCATAAATCTAGGAAACACACCTGTACTTTCTGCATCCACCACATTATTGTGTTCATACAACCAATACTGCACACATTACAACAAAAGTCACAAACTGACCAACTATACACCAGTTTCATAACAACGTACCAATAACAAAGTTACAATGTTGTCGAGCCACTTACCAAAAGGACAACCACACAACCAGTCACTTTTTCGGGGGTCTGACAAAACTCCTTCACTGATCCCATTAGTATGTTCCGTATTGCAGAAGTCCAATTGTATAATTTCATCGTACCCAGTTTGTCTATTATTCGAATGAAATTCCAAGTCACAGATTCTCCGGAAGTTGAGAAAAACAATTTGACACATACATACAATGTTAGTAGCTTAGCTGCGTCTTCAATATCCTGCTCACGAGTACCAGTGGTTGCTTCCAGGAACAGTGTCCTCACAAGAGTCGAGCTAACGGATGTCACATTCGAACAACTCCGCTGGACAAAGTCAAACGGTGGACAAGGCCCATTTGACAACACCAAAGGCTACCCACCATATTGCAACCCAAAAATTAGTCTAATGTTACTGTCGCTGTTGTGTAGCTTCAACGTCCCATTCCCGATATGAAACACATCATCATTCGCGTCATATGTTTGTATAATTTTGTAAACCAAGCTATCGCACTTCCTGAACTCCGGCTGGTTTAGATCATTACGGAGGATTGCGTTAAATAATAACCAGAATGAGGTTTTCATCAAATGGGTTTGGTGCGCTGCTGTCAAGTTAGAGGTGGACACAATTTTCACTATGCCCGCAATGTTCAACTGGTAATTCAGCCTCATTTTGCCAACTTTGGGTGTAGCAGGAACATTTCGTAATGGTTTCACTTGCTTGAACAAGATACGCCCTTGTATCCCCATGCCAAGCTTCTTTGCGGGAGAGCCAGCAACGGAACTCAACCTCGACTTATCCCTTGAATGGGTCATCGGGCTTGATGTTCTCACACCATCTGCATCATGAACACAATAATCGATAACATTTACACTACATTCTTCCCAAAAAGTAGATAGAATAATAGAATAATAGCCCACGAAAACTAATACAAATGGTAAGTATACCTAACAAGTAGGTCCACACAATTTGAACATACCAAACCAGCACACACACAACCACATTATGCAAAATTTGCGGAACACATCACACCATTCCACATCCCACTACAGTGTTCCGTGCATACAATACCTAATTCAAGAGAATTCTAATAACGCACAAATACTAACATTTCGACCATCACAAAAAAACTTTGAACAAAACCCACCTATAGTCGAATGGGGACCCACATTATGTGTTTTTAACACCCCAAACTCCTTGTGAGTATCCACGATACAAGACATATGTCTTAACGCAACACACCTCTAGGCACAATTTAAAATTTCCGAGGGAAAGCACACACACTTGATGCTCGACTCATCACACACTAACCCAAATTACCACAATCCAAACAATCCATCCTACAAAATGACCACCAACACATCAATCCCCTTCCACACGCCCCACAAAATTTGAAGTAACCTTATTATACACCACCACCTTACCATGCCCTAACGTCTTAGAACAAACTCATCCGTGCCACAATTGTGGACTGCGCGCCATTAAACAACCACTACCAGCATCGTAGGCACCACATTAATCAAATGCCCAACACAACCACCCTAAACCCCCGGAACATTAACCTCATCACCACACCACCACCACCTCTCATCGTATCCCTCACTCAAACAACTTAGTAACACAGCGATCAACACCACCACACCCGTAACAACCCTAATTGCCACACAACCCCACTCCATAACCCACACCCGACAACATCACCCTTCAACCCACCACATTCAACTAAACGTACTACTGACAAACAAACTACCAAACACACGCCAACCTCGAAATGATGCACACTCCTACCATACTCTCCATATCCAGCAACATCATGCATTGTCCCACCACAACAGCGCATACATCTCACACAACACTCACCCACCAACATAATAAAACAAAACCAAACATGAAAACTAAGTACCCCAAACCCCATATCTAGAACCCACATTAAACACAATCTAAGTAAATTGAAAACATGGATACATTACAAACACACACACCCAACCATATTTACATAATACGTCGCAAAACATATGACAATATAGATACGGATACTTACTGTCGTGCGCCATTGTCATCCAGATAGGGGGTGGTTCACAACTTCACAACGCAACACTAGCAGAACTGTTTCATTGTGAGAGGAAAGCCAATGTTCGTGCCGTCCCAAATGTGTCACACACGCTTTAAATTACAAGACCCTTAACCTAACACTGGGGTATGCTCCAAAATGGAAGCTGATTTGGTGGGATTTTAGGGGATTTCCTTTTTCCCAATGTGGGATACGAATCTGCTCACATCGTGACCCACCATAACTTAAATCCCTAGAAATTCGGAAACAGATTATTACCCAATTTGCAAATGTGGTTTGGTTATGTGGTCGCCACAACAACCCACGCACTTGGAATTTCATATCAACTCAGCAGCGACATTGTAACAACCCTCACTCTACTCTAGTCATGCTTGCATATATTACATGATCTTGTCTTGATATGTTGCATTTTGCAAACCTTGATTTGTTTTGCTTAAGTGTTTCTTGCATGTTTTGTACCTTGCTTCGTGTGAGTTTAGCCGAGGTTATCTTCAGTCTAGAATTATCTTGGAACCACTTTGTTTGACCTCCACCTTCACCCTGACATATTGGCCGAGATGTCATTATCTAGGCCGACCTTCAACCCACCACATTCAACTAAACGTACTACTGACAAACAAACTACCAAACACGCGTCAACCTCGAAATGACGCACACTCCAACCATACTCTCCACATCCAGCAACATCATGCATTGTCCCACCACAACAGCGCATACATCTCACACAACACTCACGCACCAACATAATAAAACCAAACCAAACATGAAAACTAAGTACCCCAAACCCCATATCTAGAACCCACATTAAACACAATCTAAGTAAATTGAAAACGTGGATACATTACAAACACACACACCCAACCATATTTATATAATACGTTGCAAAACATATGACAATATAGATACGGATACTTACTGTCGTGTGCCATTGTCATCCAGATAGGAGGTGGTTCACAAATTCACAACGCAACACTAGCAGAACTGTTTCACTGCGGGAGGAAAGCCAATGTTCGTGCCGTCCCAAATGTGTCACACACGCTTCAAATAACAAGACCCCTAACCTAACACTGGGGTATGCTCCAAAATAGAAGCTGATTTGGTGGGATTTTAGGGGATTTCCTTTTTCCCAATGTGGGATACTAATCCGCTCACATCGTGACCCACCCTAACTTAAATCCCTAGAAATTCGGAAACAGATTATTACCCAATTTGCAAATGTGGTTTGGTTATGTGGTCACCACAACAACCCACTCACTTGGAATTTCATATCAACTCAGCAGCGACATAGTCTCAGAAAAACCCTAATATTTGCACGATTTAAATTATAATGAAATTTGATGCTGAAGTTTGCGTTGTCGGTGATCGGTTTGAATGTATAGAGGCAATGTAAACACCTATGGGGGGATGTGGGGGGTTGGAGCTGTACCCTGTTTAGGAATGTGTTCACCGTTCAACCGACGATAGGGTTGCAATGCCGTATCAACACGTTCTGCTCGTCACTCATGAACTGCGTCGGTGTGGTTTGCGAGGCCGTATGGTTTGAGTACCAATATGGGTTTGACCTAAAGTGGATGTGCGCTAGGGAGGAATTCTTATGTCACCAAGTTCTAGGTCCAATATGTAAATTGGGTGATGTAGGCATACCCAACTAACGTACCAATTCATAAAAGACTATAGTGTGGTTTTGCACAATGTGGCATGCCGTAACATACGGAATCCAAATTAATTAACCATTAAATTTAATAACTTATGGGCAGAAATGTAATTCATCACATATTGGGACTTGTGAAAGTATTGTAACACATTTGGGACTAGAAATTTCACAAGTCACCCAATTGAGATTTATAAGTCAATCGCTCTTTACTTTTGATGGTGTTATGTTTTGGGGATTGTACAGATGTAGTTTCACCTTTGAGGTAAAAAGCCTCGACACCATTTACAACGTCAACGTCAAGACTTGTAACAAAGAGTGAGTGTGTTTACAAAGACATTCAACTTGTTTAGTTTTAGTTTCTAGAACATACTTTTCAAAAAATTTGATTTTTTTATTTTTGCATATTTTTTTTTGTGTTTAATGATTTTTTTAATATTTTAAACAATTTTTTAATTTTTAGACACATTTAACATAAATATACTTAAAAAGTATAATATTTGTAAAAAATATCTTTAAAAAATTTACCAAATACCAAAAATACAAAAAAAGAAAGAAAGAAAGAAAGAAAATTCAGTATATTTTTCATATATTTGTGTATTTATTAATTTTTAAAAATATTTTTTCACAAATATTTTACTAATTAGATATATTTAAGTAAGATACATCTTAAAAGGTAAAAAAATTGTTTAAAATTTAAAATTATTCACTAAAAACAAAAAAATAAAAAATTTAATTTTTAATAAACTCAATTCAAAAAATTAAAACAAAACACATTTATTGGTTTGGTAGGAGGGAGAGAGAAACAAATGCTCCTCAGATTTGGGTTTTAGTTTTGCCACGTGAAACAAATGCAACTTTTGAGCAACTTGGATTGCGTTTTCCACAATCCCAACCACATCATTCGGGCGAGTCGAGCTACTTGTATTTGTATGGATGTAATGGTATTGAGATAATACAAGATGTCACCATTATTATACAATTTTCATTGTGAGGAGTTTGGGCATCCACAATCTATCAAAAGCACCCTTAATCTCATGGACACATCATTTTGCATATTTTTTTAATATAAATTTTCTAGACAAATATTAATAAGTGCCTTTTGAACATAGTCTATCATTAAAATTTGTGTAAAAAAATATTTTAAAAATAATAAAAATATTATAAAGTTATAAATTGAGTGAACTGACCTCGTTTGACAATCTTTAATTTTAGTCGAAAAGTCAAAAAATTATTATAAATTATCACATCACTCTCTCTACCTTTTTATATATATTTTCGTAAAATATTAAAAAATTACAAAAATAATATGTTTCCAAACGAAACCTAAATATGAAATTAGGGAAAAGTGTATATGGGTTTCACATTTTTTTTTTCTTTTGTCTTTTTTTATTTTTTATTTTTTATTTTTTATTTTTTATTTTTTATTTTTATTTTATGTCCATGATAAGTCACAATTGTTAGCGCGACTCAACTTTCTATTTGTAAATCATTATTCAACAAATAGTTCCCACATTTCTCTCCCTCTCTTCACATGCATATCTACACGTCTAGAAAACATAGCCGATCAACATTAGTGTGGGGGGAAGAGTACGAATTCAGTGTCATAGTGATACTAATTTAGTATAATTAATGATATATAAACATAAAATTTGTATTAAAAAAAAAACATAATAAGGTGACAAAAGTGTATTCATTCATTTGAAATAAAAAGATCCATTAATGTGATTTAGGGTTTGTTACACTTTATACCCTTAAATTATCGTCAAATCGTTTACTTAATCCTTAAATTATCGATTGAGTCTATGTAGTTCCTAAAGTATATAAATTAAAATTTATTTAGTCCCTAAACTATCGATAGACTCTATTAAGTTCCTAAAATATTTAATTCAAATATATTTAGTCCCTTAAAGGATTATAAAAATAAAATATATGTCCACAAGTATTATAAATTAATAAAAGACCCTACCATGTGAAAATTTTATTCTAGAAAATCTTAAATTTCTATTTTATCTTTAAAAAGTATTTTATTTGGTTATGTATTTGAATTACTATCAGAGTCTAATTTCTCAATCTTGTCAATAAAATTATACGAGTATTAGACTTATTGAAGAAATAGAATTAGATAATTTAAATAATAGTATTTCACTGCAAATTATAATAGAACAAAATAATATATTAATTAAGTTATAAAAAGAATTTAACGAAAACCTTAAAAACAATCATCTTAAAAATTATAAAAGAAATTCAGCATATAATAATAAATAAAGGCAAGTAAGTAGCTATTACAGAAGGTAAGTAAGAAAATATTATAGATAAATTACCCTTACCATTATAAAGAAAATTTATCAAAAGAATTGACACCCACTTTTTAAAAACAGAATAAACAATCAAGTTTATTTGAAACAAAATTTTAACTAGATAGGGTCTTTTACTAATTTATAACACTTTTAGGTATATATTTTATTTTTATAATCCTATCAGCACTAAATAGATTTGAATTAAATAATTTAGGGACTTAAGATATTTAATTGATAGTTTATGGACTAAATATATCTTAATTTATATACTTTAGGGATTAAATATACTCATTCAATAGTTTAAGGATTAAGTAGACAATTTGGCGATAATTTAGCGATAAAAAGTGTAATAAACCTAGTGATTTATAATTTTTAAAATGTCATTGTCATATCATTCTTGTGAGACTTCTTGAATAAAATTTTTATGTGCAAAACCCACCCGTGGCCAGGGGTGGGCCCAGCTCGAGACTCTGGGCCTGGGTCATCATTTTGAACCCCGCCCCGCCCGAGGCCCAGTGTGTTTTTTAGTGAAAAATTATAAAATTTTGGTAGAAAAAATTTAAAAAAACCAATAAAAAAAAAAAAAAATCTTCAGGCCCGCCCAAAGCCTGAATACCTCTTGAGCTTGGACCTAATCTTCTATTTCATAGGTCGGCCCAATCAGGCCTAAATTTTGACAGGAGCCCGTAAGGCCTGACATGGCCCGGACTAGGCCAAATTTACACCCCTATACATGGTAAGGTATGTGATCATATGTTATTAGAGGGTGATATTGCGTTTCAATGATGACGTGATATTACCGTTATATTCAATTATTTATTTATTTGGGTAGGGAAGTTGGCCCTTTTTGGTGTGAGAGAGATTCTTTAAGATTTTTTTCTTTAAAAATCTGTATTAGAAAATTTGGTATTGTTTTAAGGGTGAATTACACTAATAGTCCCTATAGTTTGGGACTTGTATCACTTTGGTCTATGACTTTTCAATTGTGACACATTTGACCGTGAATTTTGAATCTTGTTCCAAATAAGGACAATTGAAGAAATCATTAGATTTTTTAAGGGTAAAATCGTCAATTTGATAAAATATAAACTAATTTGACAAAAATAAATGTCAAACAAATATTTTTGAATTTTTAAAAATTATTTTTACCCACTAAAAATAAAATTATGTAAAATTAATAGATCTTTTAGACATTTATTTATTTATTTTACCAAATTAATTTTTATTATGTGTTTGGATGATAATCATGTAAAATTAATTTTAAAAAATTAACCATGTAATTTTTTATTAATTTTTATCAATTTTACATAATTTTATCATTGGTGGATAAAAATAATTTTTTAAAAATTAAAAACATTTTTTTTGACATTTATTTTTGTCAAATTAGTTTATATTTTATTAAATTGATGATTTTACCCTTAAAATTAAACAATGGCATATTCAATTGTTCTTATTTGGAACAAAATTCAAAATTCAGGGTCAAATGTGTTACAATTGAAAAGTCAAGGACCAAAGTGACACGAGTCCCAAATTATAGGGACTATTTGTGTAATTTGTCCTTTTTATTTATGACGGGTAAATTACACTCATGTCCTTTATATTTGAAAAAAAATATAACAAGCTTTATAATTTTGATGTAATTACACTGATCTATCTTTCAGTGAGGTTAAAAAGTTTTAGTGCAAAATAGATAACATCAATTTTTTTATCCATACAACTAATGGATTATTAATGAAAATGAAGATAAGTATTATGTGAATTAAAACGTTAAGAAAACTTAATATAACTGTATCGAAACTGTAGAGCATGTTGTATTTTCTTCAAACCTTAAGAGATGTTAGTGTAATTTACCCTTAATAATTTATGAGACAAAAATAATTTTTTAAAAAATTAAAAATGATTATTAAAAGGTTTCAAGGTAAAAATAATTAACTTTTGATTTTTATTATCTTATTTTGCACTAAATAAATTTTCTGTTTTTATAGAAAAGTTATAAAGCAGGTATATTAAAATAAAAGTTAACATCATAGAGAACAATAAAAAAGAAAACAATAAATGACCAAATAAGAAACCCTACTGAAACTACAACAACAAACTAGAAAGTTCACCAAAAAAACTAGTCGGGATATGGAAAAACCACTAATCTTCTTCTAGATTTGATTTGAAAAATAAGATCACATCTAAATAAAACTCAGCTCCATCGTCATTGTCATCCCTACCGCTGCTACTCAACTCTGTCGCTCCCTTCTTATACATCGGTCACTCTTGAAAGTTAGAATTGAAAAAGAAGAACATTCACAATAATAAGAAAAGAGTATTGAAAGAAGATGGGACTACTGTGGCGTTGAAACTCTGGTGATGAAAATTTTGCACTTCAACATGCTGGAAACAGAAGCCCATCTCTTGCATGTCATGGCTGACACTGGTGTGATGTTCCAATTGGACTGATGATATGTGCATTGCAAAGCAAGAACTTTGGCCTAAGGAGACAATTTTAAGGGCTCCATTTGCTTTTAACTTTTTTAGCCACTTTTTGCCAATTAAACCCAAAAAACAATAATAAAAATTATTTCTAAAAATGTTAACAATGAAAAAAAAAAAGCGGTAAATACGACACTGGTAATCCCTAGGCTGGTGTATAATAATAACAATAATAATAATAATAATAAAAGACATTTACCAAAGAGAAAATTAGTATAAAGTCCCTATCTCATTTTTAGTAATGGAAGAGGTTCACAATATTATTTTGTAATGTCTAAGGTCCCTCAACCTTGACACCCATATATCACAGAAAAATTTGATCATCTCAAATCAAACTGACCTCTCATTTTCTTCCTCTCTATCTGCTCTTTGCCCGATGTCACACCATTGATCATCCGCGATCGCTAGTACAATTCAACAGCTCTCATGCTCGAATCCATATCTCTTTGACCCCCCACAAAACCCAAAACCAAACCACCAAGCTCAAATTCGATTCGAAACCCTAGAAAAAAAATCGAATGATTGGAAGAACTCACAACGATAATTGATAGATTCAATACAAAATTTGAAAATTGATTGCAAGATTGAAGAGTAATTGATCTCAGAGGTTGATTATTTGAAGTTGGAACAGTATGAATTGAATAGTTTAAATTGAGAAGGTTCTTCTTCTTCTTCTTCTTCTTCTTCCGAGTATGGATAGTGATGGCGTTAGGTCGGGTGATCCCAATGAAAATGCTAGCTGGGTTGAAACCACCCAATCATTTGGCCCGTTAAAATAGACAAGGTATTGTGTAGTCTTTCGACCATCAAGATATGGTGTTGTAACTTGTAGTGAGGTTTATCACCATTGTATTGAATAATATTTTGAAGGGTAAATTACACTGATCTTGAGGTTTATAACAATTACACAAATCTCTATATATATGTATATTGGTTGTTGTTGTTACTTATTCACCCATATTTGCGATGTAGTTTTGGTTTGGCCAGTGAAAATTATTGAGCTAAAATTTCTTTAGTTGGGTTAAAATAATTTTTTTTTGGTTTAAAATTGTGAAAAAGCATAGAGAAATTTGTGAACAAAATCAGAGAAATTTTCTGTGAACAAAGCCAAAGAAATTTTAATTTTCTTTGGATTTCTCTAGTTTGAACCCAGAGAAATTCTCATTTCAGTGAGTCACTCTGTCACGCCTCAATTTTAATTACTCGGAAATATTATCAAAGCCTGTAAATTTAGATCCATTTTTTTTTTATACATTTACAAATATCTATTACACTTGAGTAATAGAATCACAATGATACATGTTCTCCCTCTCTCAATAAATACAACAACAATAATATATGCCAAGCTTCTGCCGCGAGGCTACAAATAAATATATACAAATACAAATTCCACTTCCTTTACATCTACTATGAAGTTATACAAATGGACTCAAGACTTTCATACATCTTCAATCAAATAATCCAAACTTTCTTCCTGTAAAAAAGATTAAACAACGGGGTGAGCACTAATGCCCAGTAGGAATCTCATAGTTCTAAATCAATAACTAACACACAGATAGAAATGATCATGCATGCAGGGCGATACCATATAGTAGGGTGACATTTCATAATCTCAAAATATCATAATATCATAAGTAAGGTATCTTTTTCCCAAAAACTATTAAAACATTTTTAAGAAAAACCTTCAGCACTTAAAATCACCCTTAACTTCAATCCAATCCCTTATTTAGTTATAGAACAACGCTCACAATTTCCTTTTATTAACACAACTACTACATTAAATTTACCATTATAGTCTATAATCCTCATATCTATTTTTGATTCCCATTATTCACAATTAGCGCCTATGCACATTTCCTCTTTAAACCAAATTACACATCAATATGAAGTTTCACAAATTCATCACAAGCAACAAATAACATCATCAACTCAACATACTTCTCAACACATAGCTCAACACAATCCACATTTTGCCGACTTACTACGGCGGGACAGCGAGCACCCAATTCATAACACTTTCCACCTTTCGCCCGCTACCATACGGCGGGAAGTGAACTCCCAAAAACATTTTTCAAAAACCAACCCTTTTTGTAATTAATTTCCATGTTCTGTAGAGAATTCTCACAAGGTATGTATATAGTTATGCTTTTTCTTCAACACAAAAGTAAATGTAAATGCGATGCTATGCCAAGGTAAATCAATGAGGAAAAACATCCGTTTCAATGCATTGTTTCAAAATCACCATGTTCTCCATGTCATCATGTGATCTCATAAATTTCAAACTTCCAATATTAATTCAAAAGGGGCGGTAAATACGACACTGGTAATCCCTAGGCTGGTGTCTGCAAGTAGGCTCAACAAGCACTACCAAACTGTCATTTTTACCGGTGCTAATCGGAAGGCTCGACACCTCTCCGCGCGGATTTCGGGTCTTTCACCCTGGACACTCATGGCCAACTTATCAAATCAACTACACCCCATATCCGGACTTATCATGTATTTACCCCATTCGCATTTCCATATTTCTTATCCAAATCATTTTCTGTCATGAATGCAAATCTCTTGGATTTAAAACCACGATGCACAATGATAAATGATATGATATGCAAATGCAAAAATATCCATGATTCATAACATTCCTTCTCAAATCAACCGTATACCATCAACTTCCTCATTTCACAAGTCAAAGCAACATGGTCCCACCAAGGACTACACATGAAGTTTTCAAAACCATTTCTCCAACTCAATAAATTTAAAAGATTACCAATCTTGCAAAACACATTATGAAATTTACACCCATTCATCTTCTATTCAAAAAAAGAAATGAGTTTTATGAACATTTCCATGTTCTCCAAAAATCTCTAAATTTCTAGTATTTTCACCAAAAACCAAACATTTCCCATCCCCATAAAGAAACCCCATTAAATCATCCACTTGAGTTTAAAAAATAACTAAGCAAACCCACTAGGAATTTAATAAAATAATTTGAGATTAAACCCATTTTGGGAACTCTACATTTTAGATCACAAAAAAAATCAAAATCAACATGATTCAACTCAACACCATTAATATAATTCAACATATTTCAAGAGAAATTCTTAAATCTCATTTCAACATTTCATAACCGAGTTTATGTCATTTATATCATTAATAAATCTTTTCCCCCAATTTCCTTTTCATTAAAACATGATTTACAATGCTCTTAACAAAGTTCATTCGCAAATTTTAAACATAATTTTCAAGTATAACCAAATTCCAATTAAACTTGTACATATGTAATTCAACCTACCAATTTCATGATTCTACTTTCAATTTGGGCCAAATCATTGACTATCATCAAGAATCAACCTAGGGTTTCTAGGAAATCTAGAAATTTCAATTAAAATTTTAAACTTCTTAACCCATTACTTCTTATTCCAACTTTCCCTTTGATTATACACCTAGGGTTCACAATCCATCATTGTAACCCATCAATTGAACTACCAACATCTCAAACCCTAAACCCCCAATTCTCATAATATACACTATATGCTCAAAAATGTGAGTTTTACATTTATATACTCCAAAATACCACAAATCTATCTATTAATGTAAGCATTGAAGGAGAACTAGGACCCCTACCTCAAGAATCAAGCCAGAGAACGAAGCTTTGATGAGAATCCTTTGCAAATCCGAGTTCCAATCGGTTGAAAATGTTGATATTCTCTTGTTCTCCACCCTTGATGCAAGAACCATGGTGGATTGTTGATAAAAGTGGAGGAAATCAAGGTTTTGGGGGCTAGAGTTTCGGACATGGAGGAGGGGAGAAGAAGAGAGGAAAAGAAAACGTAAGAAATGATCCAAAAATCACGTTTTTGAGCTGCTGTCCTGCACAGTTCCGCACGTGCGCCGCTTTTTCCGCACGTGCGGTCCTGCTTCCAGCACATATACGAAAACTTCAAACGGGTATAACTCTCTCATCCGGACTCCGTTTTAGGTCGTTCTTGTGTCCAAATTGAAGCCCCAGAAATAATCTTTCCAATGGTTCTAACCTCACATCCAAATTCAAAGTGTGGAAAAAGAAAAGGGCAAAAGAGTGACGGCTGATCGTAAGTGAATTATTCGAATTAAAGTTTTTGGTCGAATCTTACTTTACCATCATATTACCACCTCAATCAATACCCCAAAATAAAATAAGGAAGTTCCAAATACACTAATAAAAATGCCAAAAACGAATCCACGTGCCTCAGAAATTCAAACTCAACTAGGCGACCCGTTCGAGCGTCTAACCTTGCACTCGAGCGCTCAGACCAACAAAGCTGTCCGCTCGAGCGTCAACTCCCCTGCTCGAGCGGAGATTCACAACTCCCAGAATCTCGGGCCGTCTGCAAAAATGCTGGGAACCCCACAAGTCCGCTCGAGCGTTAACTCCCCCGTTCGAGCAGAAGGAAAAATTTCTAGATCGTTACATCTCTCTCTCTCTCTCTCTCTCTCTATATGTGTGTGTGTGTGTGTGTATCGATTGTTGTTATTGTTTACTTGGGTGATCGATTTGTGTATTGCACATCGTGATTGGATATGGATCTCGTCATTTATTTTGCCCAAATTGACGAGGTAACTCTCATTTGCTCTATTTGTATATGCAAAATTCAATGTGTACACTAGAAGTAAGATCGCTTCGATTGAAATTGGTGCACTTGTTGTTTGAATGTCTGATAGTCCAGAGAAAATTGGTCAAAATAGTGGTTGTTCAATTTTCTCTGGTTTGCTGTTGTTTGAATGTCTTACAGGCTAGAGAAAATTGGTCAAAATGAAAATGGTGGTTGTTTAATTTCCTCTTATTTATTGTTGTCTGAATGTCTTACAGTCTAGAGAAAATTAGTCAAAATGAAAATGGACTTTGTTTAATTCTCTCTGGTTTGCTATTGTCTGAATGTCTTACTGTCCAGAGAATATTGGTCAAAATGAAAATGATGGTTGTTCAATTTTCTCTGGTTTGATAAAAAACATAGAGAAAATTATGAGCAAACCAGAGAAAATTGGTCAAAACATAGAGAAATTCTCTGGGAAGTCCAGAAAAATTCTCTAGATCGAATTTTCTTTCGATCGATGTTAAAGGCCTTAGATATTATGAAAATATTGGGTGTCCTTTATGATATAAAATCATAATACCAGGAACCTTAAAAAAAAATCCCAAAATTATAAGTAAATAAAACAAATAGATTAAATAATACGATGACTAAATTAACGGGAACGGGGATACCTGTTGTGCGTTAAAGCACAATAGGATTTGTTGTACTCCTAAATGACACTACATTGTTGCGTTTTCTTGTAACCATTCAAAGGTATTGTCTGCCCAAGGTGCAAAGCTTTGATGCTACGAATTTTTTTTTTTACCTTTCTTTTGTTTGTTTATTATTATAGCGACCCCGGTCTTTTCCCGTTTGATTATTGTATCCGGACTTAGGTTCCGTAGATTCTGTCATTGTATAATTGTTGTTGTTGTTGTTGTCCCTTATTTGCTCATTTGGACTTATAGGATGTGTTGGGCAGGTTTGTTTCAGGTTGGTTGGGTTTAGAAACCAAGTGTTGCTGTCCAGAATTTTGGATCTTCGCTCGAGCAAGGAGTTTGTCGCTCGAGCGAGGAGTTTGTCGCTCGAGCGAGATGTTGTTTTGGTTCTTCGCTCGAGCCGGGGTTTGGTAGCTCGAGCGAGAGTTTGCGTCTGGTTTGGACCTGTAGCTTTGCATTCTTGGCTCGAGCGAGCTTTTCTTCGCTCGAGCGAGTTAGGTCGTTCTTCGCTCGAGCGATAGTTCCTTCACTCGAGCGTGAGTCTGGTTACAGACCTGAGGGTTTGAGTTCTTCGCTCGATCGAGTTTTCTTTCGCTCGAGCGAGCTTTTGGGTTGTTGGCTCGAGCAAGGTTTTCTTGGCTCGAGCATAGCTTTTCTGTGTCTGGTCGCTCGAGCGACCAAGCCTTCGCTCGAGCGAGCGTGTTTTATATCAGCTTAATGAGTAATTTACTGAGAATTTAATGAGTAATTTACTGAGAATTTAATGAGTAATTTACTGAGAATTTAATGAGTAATTTACTGAGAATTTAATGAGTAATTTACTGAGAATTTAATGAGTAATTTACTGAGAATTTAATGAGTAATTTACTGAGAATTTAATGAGTAATTTACTGAGAATTTAATGAGTAATTTACTGAGAATTTAATGAGTAATTTACTGAGAATTTAATGAGTAATTTACTGAGAATTTACTAGGAATTTAATGAATAATTTACTGAGAATTTACTTTGAATTTGCTGAGTAATTTACTAGCAATTTACTGGGAATTTAATGAGTAATTTTGTAATAACCCTCACTTTATCTTAGTCATGCTCGCATGCATTCACATGAATTTGTCTTTTTAAGTTTGCATCTACAGACCTTGATTCGTTTTGTCTAAGTGTTGCTTGCATGTTTTGTTTCTTGCTTGGTGTGTGTAGCCGATGTCATCTTAAGCCTAGGTCACACCCTTGAACCTCTTATATCTTGGACCATCTTGGAATCCACTTTGGTTGACCTCCACCTTCGCCCTGGCATATTGGCCAAGATGTCGTCATCTAGGCCGAGGTGTGCATCACCTAGGCCGAGATGTGTATCATCTAGGCCGAGATGTTATCATCTAGACATCCTAACTCTTTGATCTCTGCACCTAGTGATCTTGTTCCTGGACTGGTATGACCTAGACCGAGGTGTGGCACAGCTAGGCCAAGTGTTATCCTTCCTAACTGAGATCATTGAAACCTTCTTGCCGAAGCCTGTGACTTGACCCGAGGTCATTGCATGCCGGAGTGCCCTTATCACCTTACTTGTCATATACACTTTGTCATACACTTGTCTTGTTATTTTGTCACCTTTTTTAAGAGAGCCAACCAGTCGTTGCCACGTGTCCCAGTAGAGGGTTAAGTTAGCCGGCAGAGTTAGAAAACATATCAATGTGTGTCATATCTTTTGCATGGTAGAGAGAGAAGCTCTAGGAAGAAGAAGAGAAGTTCTTAGAGAGGGAGAGTTAGATTTCCAAGCTTGATCTTTATACCTTGAACCGTTAGATCCGTGTTTTGAGGTTAGATTCTTGATCTATTCTTGTTGTTCTTTATGTTGATCTGATCACATTGCATGATCTAGCACGATTCATGAGCCATGCTTTGATTTAAAGTTTGTTTTAGAAAGAGAAAATGATATTCTTGTGTTCTTGGAATAAAACTATGTTTTGATCCAAAAGTTTGTATCAAAATCCATGTTTATGTGTTTGTTTTCATAAAATTTTCAAGTATGGGTACCCAGGTCCATGTTTTCGAACTCATCTCATGAAATCTCAGATTTTGAATAAAGAAGTAATAATTTTAGCATTTATGTTCTTCATGATTCATATTCTTCATGTCCTTTAAAGGAAACCCAGTTTTTCCCCAGACTTCGTTTCCCTAAATGTGGTCATCGAGACCATACCTCGGCTAAGAGGTGTGGGACCTCGGCCAAGACTTGGTTGGTACCCAGCATGTTTTCCCAAGATAAAAAACAGTGTTTTAACCCCCAACACATGTTTTGCTTTGTCTTGACTTAGTTTTGAGAGAAATGCCGAGATCATTTACACTTATGCAAAGCTTGTTTTAGGAATGCATTGCATGTCCATTCTTGAGCATCCCTTCTTGTCTTCTTGAAGTGCATTCAATGAAATTTATTATGTACTTGTAGGCCTTGGATCCTTGCTTGTAACCCCCACACCCGAAGAGCTATGTGAGTGGTATTTTTAATAAAGCTCTGTTATAAAGTTTTGATAAAGCTTTGCCTGTTTCGTTTTGGAAAAATGTTTGTTCAAGCATGAATGATTATCCCTAATTTTTGTATCAAGTATTATCTTGTTTTGATGACATTCTTGGAAAGTCCTTAGTGCCAGGGGACTATAATGCAACTACACCCTTGTTTTGAAAGTCCTTAGTGCTAGGGGACTATAATGCAACTGCACCCTTGTTTGAGATATCTCCCTTGTCTTGCCACCGACGGTTTACCGGGTGGGTTTGTCCGGAATGTCATCCCCTGTATTATATTGATGCTAGTAAGCATCCCTTGAAGCTTTAAAAGACTTGATAGATGAATTTGGTTCATCCCATGTTTTGTTACAAGCTATGATATGTATTGTTTTGATAAAGATCTCAGATATCATTCATTCAAACCTTTATTATTAATATCATTCACTGAGTATCCAAGCTCACCCTCCCCTTATATATATGTAGGTGACGAGCAAGAAGGCGGTGACGCCTAGATGATTATTTGCAAGGTGTTTTTGGATTCATGTTTTGTAGCATCTTAAAGATTATGCGTCTTGGCTTTGTAATTCATTTCTTTTGTATATGTCGTCTTGAGAAGCCTTTTGATCAAGATGTATCATGTACTTATCTTATTGTGATCAAGTTGTAAGACCATGTTAAGATGTGTGTCATTTCATTTAATCTATGCACAACTCTTATGGACTAATTAGATTGAAATTTATTGCTTCCGCACATGTAAGCCCCATATGTATACTCTGATTGTGTGTGAATCTTTGCAAGTTGGCCTTTGGTAATCTTGGATTACTGGCCATCATGGCACCATTCTACTAGGGGCGGAATGGGGTCGTGACAGATTGGTATCAGAGCACCGGTGCCTTATAGTAGGTTACTCACACACTTCGAGTCCTAAAGAGCATAGGATGTCCCTTAGAATGATGTCAGGATTGCATCATATTGTTTACTACTTGACAAGGTGTGCATCATCTCGGCATGATTATTTGTTACTTGCATACATATCTATTTGCTCATTTTGTTTTAAGAGTCACATTTTGCATACCTCTAGGGGTAGACCTCTAGTTGGCCGAGATCATGCTGAGGACAGATTAGACAGATTAGAAAGGTTGGTCGAAGGTTTGGTCCATGAGTTGCGACAACCTAGGCCACAGGACACTAGTTCTACTTCTACTCAGGCCGAGCAGACAAACGACCGACATGCAACTCCGCCTCCACCTCCTCCAGTACCACAAGTGCCTCCACCGCCGGCTTTATATGGAGACGGCACGATAACTTTGATCAAAGAGTTCAAGAAGATGAATCCGTCGAGATTCCAAGGGGGTATAGCGCCAATGAAAGCCGAAGCGTGGGTTTTGGAAATGAAGAAGTTGTTTGAGATTTTTCCCAGCACTGACGCTCAGAAGGTGTCATTAGCACCATTCACGTTGGACGACGGCGCACAAAGATGGTGGATGATGATCCGAGAAGGCAATCCAGGCTTGACTTGGACCAGATTTTTGGAGTTGTTTTATAACAAGCATTTTCCCCTTAGTGCCCGAGATCGCAAGACCACAGAGTTTCAGACCCTAACACAAGGTAACAAAACAGTGACAGAATACGACCGTGCTTTTACTGAGTTGGCAAGATACACACCTCACATGGTTGATGATGAATATAGAAAAGCTAGGAAGTTTGAAAGTGGGCTTCGTGGGCTGATACAAGATCGAGTTAACATGCTCAACATGCCGACTTACGCTGGAGTATTGGACAAGGCCATCCTTGCAGAACCTAACTTGAACCGATACCAGAGTTCAGGAGAGAGCCAGAGGAAGAGACAGAATTACGACAATCACCGAGGAGCATTTGATGCCAGTAAGAAAACGAACATGGGTAGTTCAAGCAACTCAAGAGAGGAAAGTGGTACTAGGCCGACATGTTCAAGTTGCGGGAAGCCACATTCTGGAGTTTGTTGTTGGGCGTCTGGAGCTTGTTTTGAATGTGGTGAGATAGGTCATCGTGTGAAAGACTGTCTGAAGACAAATGTTAATGATGGCAAGAAAAATAGGAGTACTTCGGGCTCTGCATAGAAAAACAATGTCGGGAGGGCGCAAGCGAGGCAGGGCAGAGTTTTTGCATTAGTGCCAGGAGACACCCAGAATACCGAGACAATAGTGTCAGGTACCCTTCCAATTTACTCTCAAGATGCATACATATTGATTGATCCGGGTTCTACACATTCATTTGTATCTGCTAAATTTGTCGAGAAGTTGAATAGGGAACTAGAACCCCTTGGTTATGTGTTATCTGTATCTACTCTGTATGGGAGAACTATGACTGTCGCATCGATTTATAGAGCATATGTAGTTGTAATTGAGAATGTTAAATTACTTGTTGATTTGATGCCGTTGAACATGACCCATTTTGATGTCATATTGGGAATGGATTGGTTAGTAGTTAATCGTGCATCCATTAATTGTGTTTCCAAGAGTGTCACATTGAAACCCCCAAACCAAGCTGAGGTTACGTTCCAGGGTGAAGGAGTAGTATCCCCACCTTACTTGATCTCATCCATGAAAGCTTATAAGTTAATCCAAAAAGGGTGTCAAGGTTGTTTGTGTAGCATACTAAGTGATCTGAATGGAAATGTTGAAATTGCCGACATCCCAGTTGTCAATGAATTCCCCGACGTCTTTCCAAATGATTAGCCTGGCCACTTAACCGAAAGAGAAATAGAATTTACTATAGATGTCACATCGGGAACCCAGCCTATCTCTAAAACACCCTATAGAATGGCCCCAGCCGAACTCAAGGAACTGAAACTACAATTACAAGAATTGTTGGACAAGGGATTTGTTAGGCCGAGCACTTCACCTTGTGGAGCACCAGTTCTATTTGTTAGGAAAAAGGATGGTACACTTCGTCTTTGTATTGACTACCGAGAATTAAATAAGGTGACCATTAAGAATAAATATCCATTGCCGAGGATTGATGATTTACTTGACCAATTACAAGGAGCACGAGTCTTTTCCAAAATTGATCTCAGGTCGGGCTACCATCAGCTCCAGGTTAAAGCCGAGGATATTGACAAGACTGTTTTTCGGACAAGGTATGACCACTACGATTTTTTGGTAATGCCTTTTGGAGTGACTAATGCTCCTGCAGCATTCATGGATCTGATGAACAGAGTCTTTAAGCCTTACCTAGACGAGTTCGTGGTTGTTTTCATCGACGACATATTGATCTATTCCAAGAGTGAAGTTGAGCATGAGAAGCATCTGAGACTTGCCTTACAGATTTTGAGGGACAAGAAGTTGTACGCCAAGTTTAGCAATATGAGTTTTGGCTTTCCAGTATTTCATTTTTGGGACATGTGATTGATGAAAAGGGTATTTCGGTCAATCCTAGCAAGGTTGAAGCCGTTGTGAATTGGTCGAGGCCGACTAATGTGTCCGAGGTTTGTAGTTTTCTGGGTTTGGCCAGTTATTACAGAAAGTTTGTGAAGGACTTTTCAAGGATTGCGATACCTTTGACACAGCTAACTCAGAAGGGAGTGACGTATGAATGGACCGAAGATAGGGAATCAGCCTTACAGGAGTTGAAGACGAAGTTAGTCACAGAACCAGTTCTTGTACTACCGTCTGGCAATGAGGAATTTCAGATTTATAGTGATGCTTCGCATAAGGGTTTGGGATGTGTGTTAATGCAAGGGGGTAAGGTTATAGCATATGCATCGTGTCAATTGAAACCTCAAGAAAAGAATTATCCTAAACACGATTTAGAACTAGCAGCCGTACTATTTGCTTTAAAGATTTGGCGTCATTACTGGTATGGAGCTTCTTGCCAAGTTTTCACAGATCATCAGAGTTTAAAGTATTTATTCACTCAGAAGGAGTTAAATTTGAGACAGAGAAGATGGCTTGAGTTATTGAAAGACTACAACATGCAAATTCAGTATCACCCAGGTAAGGCAAACTCAGTAGCCGACGCATTGAGTAGAAAATCAGTTGGAAGTTTGGCATGCTTAACCATGATTTTAGTGGAACCGACCGTTATAGAGGAAGTGAAGGCTAGACAAATGGAAGATGGATTCTTCAAGAAAGTTGCCGATGAGATTATCACTAAGCCGAGGTTAGGGTACACTATTGAAAATCAAGTCCTTAAGTTTGAAGGAAGATTGTGCGTGGCCGACATTCCAGAGTTGAAAAGAAAGATTCTGCAGGAATCTCATGGTTCCAGATTTGCTGTTCATCCAAGGAACACTAAGATGTATCAAGATGTTAAACAAACTTTTTGGTGGCCGAATATGAAAAGAGACATAGCCAAGTTCGTATCCCAGTGTTTGCATTGTCAACAAATGAAAGCAGAACACCAGAGGCCAGCAAGACTACTTCGACCTTTGCCGATTCCTGAGTGGAAATGGGAACACATCTCCATGGAGTTTGTGGTTGGCTTGCCGAGGACACAAAAAGGCATGGATTCAATTTGGGTTATCGTTGACAGATTAACTAAGTCAGCACACTTCTTGCCTATTCA
>NW_021026256.1:175970-219286 GCF_004153795.1 Camellia sinensis
GATAATATAAATAATAATAATAATAATGGGTGTGGTAGTAAAATAAATAATTAATTTTCTGTTAGTATGTGATAATGTGTAATTTAATTAAGAATTAATTAATTTATATAATTATATTAAAATATAGGGTCAAAAAGTAATTATCTTAAATATCTATTAAGGATAAGAACGGATCTATATAATTATTACTGAATCTGCCCCGTAGCGCCTTTTCCCCCTATAAATACGGAGGCGCTTGGAGAGGAAACGGCAGGAAGAAAGAAAAAGAAAGGAAGAGAGAAAGAAAAGAAAGAAAAAGAAAGAAAGAAAAGAAAAGAAAGAAAAGAGAGGAAAGGAAAGGAAAGAATAGTGGAAGCTAAAAGGGTCTTTGATGGTGAAAAGAAAGAGTAAGGTATTAAAGTTAAGGTGAGTTATATTATATCTTGAGTTATCAAAATGTATTTTACGTATGTTTTGACTTATCAAAATCTATTTTATAAAAGTTATATTTTATTAGTATATTAATAAAACTTATGTTTTATAAAGGTTTCAGTTACGTGGTTTTATTTCTGAACCCTATTCGCTTAAAAGGAAACCCATGGATGTGTGTGTTTTGCTTTTAAAGAATATTTGGCTATGACCTTATATGAAAATATATTTTGTAAGTACCACCACGGGAGCCCATGCCTTGGGGGACTAACCATTGGCTTAGTGAGTTCCATGCCTTGGGGGACTGAAATAACCATTGGCTTAGTGAGTCACATGCCTTGGGGGACTTAAATAACCATGGGCTTAGTGATTGACCACTTTGTAGTCCAGTGTTTGTCGTGGATCCATTGACCAGTGTAGTGCTTAGCACTTAGTGATGTACCGTGGTTATGGCTGTATAGTGATTTTCGTATTACATATTATATGATCTGAAGTATATATCAAATGATTTATGGATTATGTATGCAATGTATCAAGCTCTTTTTGGCCTAACTAATTATCCATGGCGAATTTTATGCCTTATACTCTTAGTATAATATTTCTCACTCTGCCATGAGCTTATAGTTTTTTTTACCACTATCAGGTGGCATGTCGGGACCAGCATGTGGAGTAGGCACAAAGCACTTTTATTGATGTATTTTTTTTTAATGTAAAAATCGACATTTTTGGTCAATACCTTTTGTAATAAAAATAGAAACTCCAATGATTATTTTAGTACCCTTATTTAAATATTTCTTCCGCTTGCGTTTATTAAAAAAGAAAAAAACTAAAGACCCATTCAACTTTTTTAATAATAATAATAATAATAATAATAATAATAAAAGACATTTACCAAAGAGAAAATTAGTATAAAGTCCCTATCTCATTTTTAGTAATGGAAGATGTCCACAATATTATTTTGTGATGTCTAAGGTCCCTCAACCTTGACACCCATATATCACAGAAAAATTTGATCATCTCAAATCAAACTGGCCTCTTCCTTTCTTCCTCTCTATCTGCTCTTTGCCCGATGTCACACCATTGATCATCCGCGATTGCCAGTACGATTCAACAACTCTCATGCTCGAATCCATATCCCTTTGACCCCCCACAAAACCCAAAACCACACCGCCAAGCTCAAATTCGATTCGAAACCCTAGAAAAAAAATCGAATGATTGGAAGAACTCACAACGATGATTGATAGATTCAATACAAAATTTGAAAATTGATTGTAAGATTGAAGAGTAATTGATCTGAGAGGTTGATTATTTGAAGTTGGAACAGTATGAATTGAATAGTTTAAATTGAGAAGGTTCTTCTTCTTCTTCTTCTTCTTCTTCTTCTTCTTCCGAGTATGGACAGTGATGGCATTAGGTCGGGTGATCCCAATGAAAACGCTAGCTGGGTTGAAACCACCCAATCATTTGGCCCGTTAAAATAGACAAGGTATTGTGTAGTCTTTCGACCATCAAGATATGGGTGTTGTAACTTGTAGTGAGGTTCATCACCATTGTATTGAATAATATTTTGAAGGGTAAATTACACTGATCTTGAGGTTTATAACAATTACATAAATCTCTATATATATGTATATTGGTTGTTGTTGTTACTTATTCACCCATATTTGCGATGAAGTTTTGGTCTGGCCAGTGAAAATTATTGTGCTAAAATTTCTTTAGTTTGGTTAAAACAATTTTCTTTAGTTTAAAATTGTGAAAAAACATAGAGAAATTTGTGAATAAAATCAGAGAAATTTTCTGTGAACAAAGCCAAAGAAATTTCAATTTTCTTTGGATTTCTCTAGTTTGAACCTAGAGAAATTCTCATTTCAGTGAGTCACTCTCTCTCTCTCTCTCTATATATATATATGTGTGTGTGTGTGTATGTATATATTGGTTGTTGTTATTGCTTATTTGGGTGATCGATTTGTGTATTGCACATCGTGATTGAAAATGGATCTCGTCATTTATTTCGCCCAAATTGACGAGGTAACTCTCATTTGCTCTATTTGTATATGCAAAATTCAATGTGTACACTAGAAGTAAGATTGTTTCGATCGAAATTGGTGCACTTATTGTTTGAATGTCTTATAGTCCAGAGAAAATTGGTCAAAATAGTGGTTGTTCAATTTTCTCTGGTTTGCTGTTGTTTGAATGTCTTACAGTATAGAGAAAATTGGTCAAAATGAAAATGGTGGTTGTTTAATTTTCTCTTATTTGTTGTTGTCTGAATGTCTTACAGTCTAGAGAAAAGTAGTCAAAATGAAAATGGATTTTTTTTTAATTTTTTCTGGTTTGCTATTGTATGAATGTCTTACAGTCCAGAGAAAATTGGTCAAAATGAAAATGATGGTTGTTCAATTTTCTCTGGTTTGATAAAAAAACACAGAGAAAATTATGAGCAAACCAGAGAAAATTAGTCAAAACATAGAGAAATTCTCTGGGAAGTCTAGAAAAATTCTCTAGATCCAATTTTCTCTCGATCGATGTTGAGGGCCTTAGATATTATGAAAATATTGGGTGTCCTTTATGATATAAAATCATAATACCAGGAACCTTAAAAAAAATCCCAAAATTATAAGTAAATAAAACAAATAGATTAAATAATACGATGACTAAATTAACGGGAACGGGGATACTTGTTGTGCATTAAAGCATAGTAGGATTTGTTGTACTCCTAAACGACACTACATTGTTGCGTTTTCTTGTAACCATTCAAAGGTATTGTCTGCCCAAGGTGCAAAGCTTTGATGCTACGAATTTTTTTTTTTTACCTTTCTTTTGTTTGTTTATTATAGTAATATGACATAATCCTAGACTTATAAAAAAATACTTTCTTAAGATAAAAAATGATAGACTCAAGTTTTTGGCTTAGTGATTGTATAAATTAACTTCTAGTTATAAATAACGTGTGACAAAAAAAAAAAAAAATCAAAAGGACAATTCATTTTGGGGTGATGATACAAAAAATTCAAAAATTAATTGTCATTTTGATCTTTTTTATTTATTTATTATTTTTTACTTGGTATAGGGGTGTAAGACAAACTAATAGAACTGAATTGACCGCTCAAGACAAACTAAAGTTTTAATTTTTAATCCACATTTTTATAGTGTGCGATGGTCTATTTCTATTTTAATAATTTTTATATCGATATAAACCAAACTGAGAGGGAGATTTGTGCTGAGTAAATGGCTGAGTTAATGTGAGCTTGAAGTAAATTGCAAGGCTGCTCTACTGAGAGGGCATAGCACGGTGTGGCTTGAGTCAAGGTTCCAGATTAGTTGGGCTGGCCCGAGATCTAGACGTAGGACCAGGTTGGTTGTTGGACTTGGATCATGTGTCGAGCTAGGTGAGGCTTGTGCGCCGAGCTAGATGCTCCTAGATCAGGCGGAGTTTGCCTTGATAAATTAATGGAACTTGAATGGATTGAATGTGGTGAGCTGAGATGATTGAACGTTTGAGATCGGCAATGATCAGCTCGGCCCAAAAGACTAGTCAAGATTAGAGAGCTAGGCCAGACGAGGATATAGTTAGCTCAGCAAGAGCTGCCACGTGGCCCAATGGGTGGGCTAAGAGGGAAACCCACTGTTCATGCACGTC
The DNA here is from genome assembly GCF_004153795.1 of Camellia sinensis. Taxonomy (NCBI): domain Eukaryota; kingdom Viridiplantae; phylum Streptophyta; class Magnoliopsida; order Ericales; family Theaceae; genus Camellia; species Camellia sinensis. The sequence continues at coordinate 180,019 of NW_021026256.1, forward strand.
AATACCGTTTAGCTGTTTTGTCAATGTTGTTTGGTTGTGTTGTCGCTCACATACGTGGCAGATGAAGAGAGGGTTGTACATCCACATGTCCAAGGAAGGATGAACAGAGTAGTGCACGCAGAAACTATATAAACCGTGCAGCGCCTCCATGCAACAAGTCTAGAACCCTTACACATTGAGATCTTATGGTTATCAGAGCTCTCTCTCTTTTGTCTTCTCTCTCTTTAAGACCGTGCTAACTTGACCATCAGAGTGGTATTCCGCCACCACCCGCCAAGTAGCTCACCGTCGTTGTGTTCTTAGGTTATTCGGAGTGAAGCGAAGCTTGGATACGAGGAATACGGAGAATATTTGCTCCCCGTACAATTGGTGCCGTTTGTGGGAATCCGATGGACAAAACCTTGTCCTCCAAACTTTTATGGTCATCTTTTATGACGAACAATGATGACATTTCGTTATCCGCCATCGACGACATCACGCCAGAGTCCGTTCGGCACAGAGATGGCCTGTCCTCCATTCCGACAATGGTTGGTTTGAAGACCTCTGAGCGAGGACTTCCCAGAGATGCACGAGACAAGTGCGCAAGGAGCACTGATCACTCGTAGAGTCCCGACGGGCACCGGTGGTGAAACGGAGAGACTCACACACTTAGCACTTGGAAGACAAGCTGAGAGATCAAGATACCATCATCAAGAAGATGGCGACGGAGATAGATGCCATGAAACGCCAGATAAAGGGAAAATGCATCACTAAAGTAGGGAACCATAGTTTGCATGCCCATTCTCGCCGTTCCGGCAGTCAGAATAAACGATGCACCCCTTCACTCTCTGTCACGAGAAGCTTTAGAGTTGGAGACCACGTCGTGCTAGCTGCGACATCTCGTACGCACGACAGCAGTTACCACCCCTCACGTCCAACGACGGTGTTGAGATATTCATGCTCAGACCGTTCGAAAGACCTGGGGATGTGTTGGAAAAGCACGCTCGCCAGCAGGAAGCGCAGAGGATGCTTGCACTGCAGTGGCTGGCCCCTAGAGGGCGAGTTAGTGAAGAGGTCGCCATGCCACTACCACGGTTGGTGGTACACACACCACCAGATAGAAAGTTGGCAATGCTGAGTGCCATCCCTTTTTCAGTAGAGATCGAAAACACACCGCCCTCTCCCGGGTTCCATCAACCAATGTTTACGCTTTATGACGGAAAGACAGATCCATACATGTACGTAAGCCACTTCCGGCAAGTATGACTGGGCACAGGCGAAACGATGGGCTCATGTGCCTTATTTTTTCGTCGAGTTTGGACGAGTTAGGCTTGAAATGGTTCAAGACACGATTCAAGACCAAGACCAAAACACCCAAAGAAGTTGACCACCTTTTGGGAATCAAGATGGAAATAGGTGACTCTTTGAAGGCGTACAATGCCAAGTATTGGGAAACATTCAACGAAAGTTTTGATTGCCCGATGAACCTAACAATCACTCAGTACAAGCACAGTCTTCCAGTCGGACATAGACTTAGAGATTCGCTTATCATGAACCAATCGACGACCATGGAGTTGCTTATGCAACACATCACTGAACACATCTGAGTTGAGGATGACGTGGCCGGAACTATTGTGAAGGGAAATCCAATAGTGGCAGACAAAAGAGTTGCGAAAAAAGTTAATGTAGTCGGACAAGAGGATGGCCGTACAAACAACTGTGGAAGAAATCATGACTGCAGCGCTAATCGCAATAACTTGGATAAGGGTCGTAATAATGACTAGGCTAGCAACCCACGTGATGCGGAGGACGATGCGAAGTGAAAGTTAAAAGCTCGGACTGGCATTACTACGGTCTTCAAGATCCCGATCTATTGTATATTAAGTGAGATCCATGACGAGGAATACGTCTGGTGGCCAGCCAAGTTAAGGGATGCCTAGAGAGGGTTCAATTCAAGATACCGTTGCACCTTTCATGATGAGAGAGGGCACCAAGCAGAAGATTGCATGCCGCTCAAACTACACTTGGAAGAGTTGGTGGCTGCAGGGCATTTGGATCGCTACGTTGATGAAGGGGTTAGGGCTTCTTCTCCAGAGCAGACCTTGCTGAATGGCCTAGCAATCAAAGACATCCCCCCTCAAGGAGTGATCAATTAAAGAGATCTGGGGAGATCAGTTTTGGAAGACGGCGGTAAGAAGGCCGAGGAAAAGGGGCATAAAATTCGCAGGATATAAATGGCCGATCTATTCCCAGAACGTGGAACACTGTCAATCTGAAGTTTTATTCTTAGTTTTACATTTGTAACCCATTCTACTATTAATGTAATGAAAAAAGTAGATTGTTTTCTTGAAAATTGTTGTATTTTTGCCTCGCCAAGCAGATTTAGCGCGGTCCAAGGGGAAACTGACAATCATTTTGACGGAAAGATCAGAATTCCTTACCGGGCTGATTTTGCTCACCAAGATGAAAGTTGGTGTTTTGTTCAACTTTGGAATTCCTCGTCGAGTGAATTTTGCTCGGCAAGAGGTTTGTTGATGGTTTTGATCAACTTTAGAATTCCTTGCCAAGCTGATTTTACTCGCCAAGAAGTCTTACCAAGTTGATTTTGCTCACCGAGATGTAAGTTGCTGAGTTGATTTTGCTCGCTAACTTTAGATTTCCTTGTTGAACTAATTTTTCTTGCCAAGAAGTCTTGTCAAGTTGATTTTGCTTGCCAAGATATAAGTTGTTGAGCTGATTTTGCTGGCCAACTTTGAAATTCCTTGCTGGGCGAATTTTTCTCGACAAGAGATTTGTTGATGGTTTTAATCAACTTTAGACTTCCTTGTCAAACTGATTTTACTCCCCAAGAAACAAGTTGCCGAGCTGACCTTGCTCGCCAACTTTGGAGTTCCTTGCCGAGCTGATTTTGGTATCTAAGAAGCAAGTTGCCGAGCTGACTTTGCTCGCCAACTTTAAAGTTCCTTGCCGAGAAGCAAGTTGTCGAGCTGACCTTGCTCGTCAACTTCGAAGTTCCTTGCCAAGCTAATTTTGCTCGCCAAGGAAGTTACCAAGCCGATTTTGCTCGCCAAGAAGTAAATCGCCAAGCTAAGTTTATTTTGCTTACCAAGGAGTTACACTAATTTTGCTTGCCGAGAAGTAAATCGCCGAGCTAAACTGATTTTGCTTGCCAAGAAGTTGCCAAGCCGATTTTGCTCACCAACTTTTGGCGAAAAACTGATGATTTGTTCAATCAAAGAGAATTCTAACTAAGTAGTGGATACGGTCCAGGGGCAATCCATTTAGCCTGGGTCACTGCTTTGCCTTTGTAAGTTTAAGACAAGAGCCCAGTCTGGGGGGAAGTTGTAGGGTCGATCTCAATAACTTAATATTTGTCCACACAGCGAGGTCAACATCATGTATCGTTTTTTCGGACGACACCTGCATGCCGTTTGTAAGGTTGACGTCCAAGCCTCGTTTGCCCGATCGACGTGCAATCACTATTTACCAGGTCCAACTTGTTAAAAGTCAGTTTGCATGGTTCATTTGTATGGTCCGTTTGTAAGGTCGCAAGAGTCAAGCCTAGCAAAGTAGGTTTGCAAGGTCGCCACAGTTAAGCCAAGCAAAGGCGAGCGCATGATATCAAGTGTCAGGCTAGAGTGGTTCATGACCAAGCAATAACTTATAACTGAGATGGCAACGAAGCAAATCAAATTAATGCCAATCGAATTGTGAAACAAAAGTAGTCTCGACTGGCCAGGATGGTTTTCATGCAAGCCAAGATGATTGCGGGTCACGCCGAGCTCGGAAATGGTTTGGCTTTGCAAACAAACAACCAAGTTAATACGAAAACCTTGTGAACAAACACCCTTGGCGTAACCTAAATTCCATAACTCGGTCGACCAAGCTAGGGGTGAGAGTTTGGACCACCTTCTTCAACCAAGCACGAGTCTATTTATTCAGTAGCATTGAATGACCAAGTAACTACCCGCCCAAGCAGTAGACAACCTTGAACTCTATCAAGATCGAACAAAATGAAACTAAACGAGCAGTAACAAACAAAAATGGGCCTAGCAAAGTGAATGAGTTGGGACCCACTGAACTACTCCATGCATGCACTAAGAAATGACGCCATCAAAATGCCATGTGTCCACAAAGAGACGAGATGTCAGATTGGTTGGTGAGGGCACTACTCTGAAGACATGAACCAGGCTAGTGAATTAGCTCGGTAGGATAAGGTAATCCCAATCATGCTGAAGCGGATGGGATTAAGGGGCAATTGAGAGGGAGATTTGTGCCGAGTAAATTGGTCGAGTTAGTGTGAGCTTGGAGTAAATTACAAGGTTGCTCAACCGAGAGGGCATAACACGGTGTGGCTTAAGTCAAGGTTCCTGATCAGTTGGGCTGGCCCGAGATCTAGATGTAGGACTAGGTTGGTTGTTGGACTTAAATCATGAGTCGAGCTAGGCGAGGCTTGTGAACCGAGCTAGGTGCTCCTGGATCAAGCGGAGTTTGCCTTGATAAATTAATGGAACTTGAATGGACTGAATGTGACGAGCCGAGATGATTGAACGTTTAAGATCGACAATGATCAGCTCGGCTCAAGACTAGTTACGATTAGAGAGCTAGGTCAGACGAGGATATAGTTAGCTCGGCAAGAGCTACTACGTGGCCCAATGGATGGGCAAAGAGGGGAATCCACTGTTCGTGCGTGTCAATACCGTTTGGCTATTTTGTCAATGCTGTTTGGCTGTATTGTCGCGCACATACGTGGCGGACGAAGAGAGGGTAGTACATCCACGCGTCCAAGGAAGAACGAACAGAGTAGTGCGCGTAGAAACTATATAAACCGTGTAGTGCCTCCATGCAACAAGTTTGGAACCCTTATACATTGAGATTTTCTGGTTATCAGAGCTCTCTCTCTTTTATTTTCTCTCTCTCTAAAATTGTGCTAACTTGACTGTAAGAGGGGTATTCCGGCCACCGCCTGTCAAGTAGCTTACCGTCGTGTTCTCAAGTTATTCGGAGTGAAGCGAAACTTGGACATGAGAAGTATAGAAACCGACGAATATTTGCTGCCCGTATACAAAACTCTTCTCTTTGAATTCTTTGGGCATTACAAGATATATGGTCAATATTATATGTTTTTTTTCTTTGGGCATTACAAGATATATGATCAATATCATATGTTTTTGTTATAAAAGCTGAGGAAGGTATATATAAAGCAACATTAACTTTTTTTTCTTCATTAACTTCCATGTGAATTCTACAAATTTTGAAAAAATTCAGTTTGCTTTGAGTCCTCAGTTAACAAAACTGAAAAGTTTCATTTAGTGATAAATTTTCCATTAAAGCCTCATTTGGCAATTTCACTTTTTAGCTTAAAAATTAAAAATTTATTAAAAAAAATCAAAAAGTCAATAATCTATAATAAAAAGTCAAAAATTTATTTTTCTTCCTATTTTTTACACATCATTTAGTAAAAAAATCAAAAAATCACCCTAAACATACTAATTTTTTTATATCATATTTTAGTCAAAAAAAATCAAAAAATTACTAAAAGAGCTTGCTCCCAAACAAAGCCTAAATCCTTCTAAACAAAACTACTTACACCATTAGGTATACATCAATAATAATTAGTTGTTAACACAATCAAAGGATATCAATCTCTATTTCATAGGATTTATACATGCAATCTCACTGTACACAATGGTACTACATATATAATTAATAGACCAAACACCACGATTCCATCATTTTGATTTGAAGGAAGTAACTGTTTGCTGTTGAGAAAATTATTAAATAATCTGAAATACTGTGATCATATTTTCTCACTCATTACTCATTGTACCCTCTCATATTCCTTAATTACTCAATACAAAATCATAATACCCTCATTCTGCACCAATCACCAATCATATTATCATGGAGTACCATGTGACAATACTCCCGGACTACCATGGTGATTATTTAGTAGTCCGAGAATATGACCACATTGTGCTCCATAGTAGTATGATTGGTGAAGAAAGTGATGCTAATAATTTGTTTTGAATGATTAAAGAACATGAAGAAACATAATGCATAATTGGTGAGGAAGCATGACTACCTAATATCTCAAAGGTACCTAATGATTTTTCCATTTTAAGTGTATGTACATTAGGAGTATCTAAAAAATAAAAATTGCATAAAATATTTTTAAAAATTCACTAAAAAAAAATATGAAAAATAAGAAATTTAATTTTTTGAAAAATGAACTCAATTTTATCGAACCAAACATGGAGAATTGACTTAAAAAAATAAAAAATAAAAGCGTGCTCCCTAGGTGAACAATGACATTGCAACGGTTACAAGAAAACTAATTAAATACACAACAGCAGGTGCCCCTCTCCCTATGATTATTTTCACCATGACCATTCCAGACTTGCTAATAGCCAAAACTCAAAAATGCTGTTACCATGCTCGCCAAAGGAACCGATATGTTATCATCCACTACATCTGTAATTGGGAGCGACTCTACAATTGTTGCCACCAAAGAAACTAAAGCAACTCTTTCCACTGTCCAAACCCAATCCAACTGGAAGTATCCAAGGGCTGAAAAGTAGTAGAGCATCCTATCATATGAAAAAAAGTTGTGAGTCAATATCAAATTTCATATGGGGTAAGCTAATCTACCATCACGTGTTTGATTGCAAAACAAAGTTTCCAAAACTCACCCAATGGAGATCAAGAAACCAAATATAAACATTGAGATGCTACCAACCCAACTCTTCTTTTTGTTATATGGAATTTTCACGGACCCGAATCTTCTTCCCATGATATCAGCAATGCCTACAAATCCGACGTCAGAAGAGAGTCATTTCAAGTACTCAGAGACTACTGAGTTTGGATTTTAAAGCAGAGGTTTACCATCCCCTCCACACATCATTGCAAGTGAGATCACTCCAATTGGTGACTCGCGCCAGAATACAAGGACACACAAAATCAATATCAGAACGTAATATAAAGGACCTCTAAGCAACTCTCTGCAAGAAACAAATTCAACAAAATTACAGACGATTCACATGTGACGTAATAGAGAAGAAAGCCACACAAGAAAAAAAATTACGCTGATTAGAAACTTTACTCTGGATTTCCTTCTCGAGTAACGGATTTTATTAGTCCTTCATCAGTGGCAAGGGACAGGCCATAAGTGACAAGCCTTAAGCAATTTGCAAGAGGAACTAAAGAAGCAAAGTAGCGAGCCCCTGTTGAGGTGCTATTCTAGGATTGAAATGATCAGCCAAAGTTGTCAAGGGAAATCAATATTTCATGGCAGCAAAATGTTCAAGAAATTTGATTTTGTAAGCATCCATGAAGACAGATGATAGTAGATACCTGAATATTGGCCAACAAGCCATGAAAAGCAATCCAGACAATATATGGACCAGTTTTCTGCTTAAATTCTGCTGGCCGGGTGAAAAATGAAAAAAATCCTCATGAGAAAAACAATGCAGATTGAAACTAAATGATAAAATATTGCTTCCGTTTATAAACACCTTGAAAGTTTAGCTTCCAAAATGATTAGAAAGTCCTTGTTATGAATTCACAACAGAAAAGAAAAAAGGGCATCTGTATGCCAAAAATCATTACAAAATTACTAGTTTCCTCTATACAGAGTCATAAAGACAACATAGCCCTGCCATCATTCCCAGCCCCCCTTACTTAATACCTACAATTCTCTTTGGCTGTGTTTAGATAATGAATTTAGGTAGGAATTTAGAAAGAGAAAGGAATTTGTAGTAATTAATGATTAGGTCAAGGTTAAGTAGGTGTAAAAATTGAGTTTATTAACTTCTAAGTCACTTTTAATATCTAATCCAACAGTAACTCCATAAGCCAACCCTAATCCATTTTTACCTAAGAGTTATGATATAAGGTAAATTATAAATTTTATTCATGGGTAAGAAAATTTTAACGCTTACAAAGTAGACAAGGAATAATTAGTTTATTCACAATTTAATTTATTATATTGGGTGAACTCCTATGAAGCACCGGTACTCCTAAAATGTTGTCGTACAAGTACCGGGTACGTACTTGGTACGGGTACGCGTACCGGTACGGCTGCACGCGTACCGAGTACGGCCAAAAGGGGTCTGGTACGTCTGGTACATTTGGGTACAGCATGGGTGCGGAGGGGGTACGCCATGGGTACGTTCCGGGGCAAAAAATACTCAAAAACTACATGTATACATACATAGAGAGAGAGAGAGAGATAACCTCGTGCTTTTAGAACACATCCTTAGGCCTCGTTTGTGAACAGATTAATTTAGTAACTTTTTGGCTATTTGGCTAAAATATGAACTAAAAAAAATTAATATGTTTGGGATGATTTTTTGTATCTTTGACTTTATGGTATGAGTTGTTGGCTTTTTGACTTTTTGACGTTTTGACTAAAAAAGCCACTTGCCAAACGAGGCCTTAATGACATATGAATAATTTTTCTAATCTTAAGTGTAACTTTAAAAATGGTTAAAAATTAATTGTCTAAATTATTTTTCAATATATTTTAAACAAATTTTATGTTTATTGGCGTACCGCAACCGTACCCGTATCATACTTTTTTGAATTTTGACGTATCGACGTACCCGCACTCGTACCCATACCGTACTCGTACCCGTACCTGTGCTTCATAGGTGAACTCTATGATAGGATAAATTAAAATTATAAAACTCAAAGGATGCAATGCGTTTATATTTTATGGGAAATGTATTTTTTGTAATTTAACCTTTAATTTGTACTCATTAAACTATGACATGTATTTCTTATCAAGAATTTATTAGTTGATGTTCTAAGTTGGCCAAGACACCTGGATATCAAAAAAAAAAATTAGAACACACCCTTAATGACATATGAATAATTTTTCTAATCTTAAGTGTAACTTTAAAAATGGTTAAAAATTAATTGTCTAAATTATTTTTCAATATATTTTAAACAAATTTTATGTTATTATTTAATTTTAAAATTTAATTTTTGTACATTTTTTTATATCCGTGCATACTACGAGTATTATGGTAGTTATTATTATTGAAATAGTATTTATTGTATAAAAAATTCTTAAAAAACAAAGCATTCTTGGTATGATCCAACAGATTGATCCCATTCTATTTGGTCGGTTCAATTGACTTGGGTTAGCGCCAGCTTTAATTGGTCTCTGCTAGTATTTCTCACACTTTCGTACCTAATTTGTAAACCCTTATCCATTTTCCATCAAATCACTCATTTCATCAAATCACTCAATCCAAACAGACTGTAAGAATTTGAGCTGAACCTGAGGAATTCAAGATCTGTGCGCATTCGTGTGAATGTATATACTATCAGTAAATTATACAAATTCATATATGAGTTATACATATACGAATAAAGTGAGAAAGAGTGACCTGTTGGATGAGATCGCGCTGGGTGAGAGAATCGAAAGTCAAGACGAGAAAGTAAGCTCCCAACATTACGATCGCCGTAGCCCCGGCGTCATGCATTATTGCACCGCCGTCTCCGGCGGCAAGAGAGACGGCGGCGGGGCGGAATCTGGACGGCGCGCGGAGGCTTCTGAGGACAGCTGAGGACCACCACCGGAGGACACCATCGCCGCCACCAGTGGCCCAAACTCGCCTCCCTGTGAGGAGAGTAGTAGTGATAGGAGGAGGAGGAGGAGGAGGAGAGAGAAGATAGGGCTTGTGAGGGCGTACGTGGTGTCGAAGAAGAGAGATCGAGGACTGTTTAAAGGACACAGTAGTGGTGGCGGCGGCGGCTATCCACGCCGGGTTCATGATAGCAGCTGTTCCCATCTCTAGAAACCCCTCTTTCTCTCTTTAAAAACTCTCCCTCGGCTATGTCTGTTTTCGGGTAGTGAATCTATACAGCCACTGTTTTGCGCTTTTTTACTGCCACTTTTGTCGGACAACATTTTGATGATGGTTATTATTGGGACTTTCCGATATTAAGCTAAATTTCTATTTTAATTTCTAAATTAGACTTAGGTTAAATTTGATATTTTTTAAAAAATTTAAAAAGTCAAAAAGTTACTATTTTATTTAACTCACATCGCTTCTCTAACACATCACTTCAAACCCAACTCAAATCCAACCCATATTTCATAAAAAGTCAAAAAGTACACTTATTTAGTCTTCCCAAACTTAGCCTTAGTTTGGACGGATTTTTTAAATTAGGTTAAAGCGTTATTACAAATCGCGCTTTTATTGTTTGAAGCAGAAAATTTGATGAATAATGAAAGCGCTATTACAAAAAGTGTTTTTAATTAAGAAAACGCTATTACAAAAAGCGTTTTGCTATTACAAAAAGCGCTTTCACTGTGCATATTTCTCCCCTTCAGAAAAACGTTTAAAATATATTAAAATGTAATCAAAATTAATTTTGAGTTCTCTGCAGCTCAAATGGTAGTGCATTGATTTTGCCACACCTCTGCACAGGTTCAAACCACATGCACACCAACTCCAAACAATTGCTATCTAAAATGAAATTCAACTTTTTTTTTTCTTCCACTCACTCTATATTTTATATATTTATTATGTAATTTTTTTATCAAAAAAAAAAAAATTGTTTGGTTAAATATTTTAAAAAATTAAAAATTTATTTATTTAAAAAATTAAATAAACAATTTATTTATTTTTAAAGAATTATATAAAGTAGTATACTATTTATACTATCATCACATCACACGTATAAATAATGTACTCACTTAGACGTATTATACTATCATCACATCGCACGTATACTACTTTTTTTTTATTTTTAATAAATTGTTTATTTTTATTATTACCCATTACTTTTAAAATATGTTTATTTTTAAAATATATAGCGATCCCGGTTTTCCTGTTGTTGTTTAACTGTAATCCGGACTCGGTTCCGTAGATTCGTTGTTGTCTTATCCTCATTTTTATCCCCTTCTCTTTTAATTAGAGTTTTGGGTTGTGTTGGGCAAGTTGGGAATAAGTTGGTCGTGTTCTAAAACTTAGAAATTTTGCCCAGGTTTTGGTCTCTCCGCTCGAGTGGCGATTTGACGCTCGAGCGGGATTTTGTTGCTGCCTTTTCGCTTGAGCGGCAGTTTGGACGCTCGAGCGTGAATTTCCTTCTCTCAGCATTTTGGACATCTGCAGAAAATTCTGGGAGAGTGCATTTGGCGCTCGAGCGTGAACCTGTGTCTGACGCTCGAGCGGGGTGTTTTACGCTCGAGCGGACCTGTTTTTTATATCAGTCCGTGAAATCACTTTTTTGATCACTTTTTGATTTCCTTTCTCTCTCTTACTTTTTCAAAACCTCCATTGGAGAGCACCTCACTCTAAAACCCTAACTTCTCTCTTAGGATTGATCTAGTAGGAGTTGTTTTCTCACCTTGGGCCTTTACAAAAGTTGTGTTGATCGTAGAGGGCTATATTTTTTCTATAAATAAATAAAATACAATAACTAAACAATTTTTCTATAAAATACAATTTTTTTCAAAATGTCAACATAATTGTTTAAAAAGTATTCAGTGTATTTGATTTGAGTTTTTTGGATTTAGTTATTTGAAAACTGAGTTTTTTGATTTTCGTATTTTTTTGTTTTTAGTGAATATTTTTAAAATTTTAAACAATTTTTTTTTTACTTTTTTAGATGCACCTTAGTTAGATGTATCTAAAAAATAAAAAATTTGTGAAAAAATATTTTAAAAAATTAATATTACATAAAAATACAAAAAATGTACTGAAAAAATATTTTTGTATTTTTAGCATTTTTTCAACAAAATATTAATTTTTTTCAGAAAAATGTACTTAAAAATATATGCACAGTGAAAGCGTACTCAAAAAATATTTTTTCAGCAAAATGTGTGCTTTTAAAATGTACTAAAATATTTTAAAAGCGTACATTTTTCAATTTTTTAAAATATTTTAAAAATAAACATATTTTAAAAGTAATGGGTAATAATAAAAATAAACAATTTATTAAAAATATAAAAAGTAGTATACGTGCGATGTGATGATAGTATAATACGTCTAAGTGAGTATACTATTTATACGTGTGATGCGATGATAGTATAAATAATATACTACTTTATATAATTCTTTAAAAATAAATAAATGGTTTATTTAATTTTTTAAATAAATAAATTGTTTATTTTTAATTTTTTAAAATATTTAACCAAACAAAAATTTTTTTTTGGATAAAAAAATTACATAATAAATATATAAAATATAGAGTGAGTGGAAGGGAAAAAAAAAAAAGTTGAATTTCATTTTAGATAGCAATTGCTTGGAGTTGGTGTACATATGGTTTGAACCTGTGCAGAGGTGTGGCAAAACCAATGCACTACCATTTGAGCTGCAGAGAACTCAAGATTAAGTTTGATTACATTTTAATATATTTTAAACGTTTTCTGAAGGATATGCATAGTCAAAGCGCTTTTTGTAATAGCGTTTTTTCATATGCACAGTGAAAACGCTTTTTGTAATAGCGTTTTCTTAATTAAAAGCGCTTTTTGTAATAGTGCTTTCACTATTCATCAAATTTTCTGCTTCAAACAGTGAAAGCGCGATTTGTAATAGCGCTTTAGCCTAGTTTGAGAAATTCGTTCAAACTAGGCCTAGTTTGAGAATTAAGATAGAAATTTGGCTTAATATGGGAAAAGACTCGGTTATTATTAGCATCTATATATATATGTATATATATTTGGGTCTTTTATTTTTTTGAATTTTCATCTTCAATCTTAAATTTTAAATAGATTTTTTATTTTATTTAAAAATACTCTACTTAGGCCTCGTTTAGAAACATGCTATTTTAGTAACTTTTTGATTTTTTTAGCTAAAATATGAGGTAAAAAAATGAGTATGTTTGTGGTGATTTTTTAGCTTTTTACGAAAAGATATGCAAAAAGTAGAGAGAAAAGAGAATTTTTGACTTTTTGATATAGGTTATAGGCTTTTCGGCTTTTTTAGTAACTTTTTACCTTTTTTGGCTAAAATGTTAACTTGCCAAACGAGACCTTAGTATCAATTTTACTTATATTCATAATATCTTCACATTCAAGTAAATACACACTTAATTTTGTATATCACCTCTTCTTTTTTCTTCTCAATAAACGATAAACGATTAAGAGATGATTGAAAACAATAAACGATTGAGTAACAAATCGACTGTCCCTCTCTTTTCTTTCTCTCATAAACGAAGGTCTCTTTCTGCTTGTCACCGTGAACAATGGTATTATCGTATACTCGGGGGTACCTAAGCGAGATAAATAGTTCGGGCCCTTGATTTCTTTAATCTAGTTTCACGAGTGCAGTGTGAAATACAGATGAGAGTCTAAATCCCGCAACTTTTATAGAAAATCCATTTTAGTGCAAAATCGTTGTCAGAAATGGACTGCATCATTAGATCTTAGAGTCGCCACCTAATATTTTGGAAAAATTAAGAAACATGTGACTCGTGCTAATGCCATTGTTCGTCATGACCAAAGATGTCTCAATTCAGAACCTAAGGTATAAGGGATGACGGTCATTAATTGAGCACTCCCGCTCACTCGATCAAAAGATCGACCTCTACTAAATCATGATATGAGTTTTATTAACTTTATATATTAATATTCCGATTATTAATAATGCTAAAATTTATTGTGTGAAACAATCAAGTATAGACAATGTCACTTATTTTGGAATGTTATGATCTCATGCATTAAGGATTTTTGAAAATGTGCAACTCAAAAGAAATCGAGCTCACAAGCATGAAATCAATATTATTCCAAATTAAGCGACACAACCTCCATCCACCAACAATCATAGAGTTATATCAATTAAGCAAGTAGCTGCATGGTAAGATGTTAGACATAATAAAAAAAAACATACACAGGTGAGGTGCTAAAGCATAAACACTTACATAGTATTTACTGACGTCTCGCGAGGAAGTTGCACAAACAAAGTTAGAAATATATGCATAATCCTAGATGCAAAATTCTAATGTAATATATACATATACAAAAATGTAACTAAAAATTCGGCTGCTAATACATAACATGTGAATCATTTCAAGACAAGGGGTAGCGTACAAAATCACATAGAAATTGATTAAACCTATAGATGCAAATGAGCCGAATTTTAATGCATGAAATGTGAGTGCAAAACATAGATATGGAGAAAAATAAAACATGATGCTTATTTATAGATATGAAAAACAAATAAATGAAAAAGGATAGAAGGAAGAGGGGGTGAGGATTATTATAACAATTCTGGTTTAAACTCGACCCTTTTATTGCTGTTGGATGCAAGAATTGTGTATTTACCTGTTGTTTATATCTTTTCCACCCTAATACTTGTTAAGTTTGGCTATTGGGAGTTTTGGTTGTATTTAAAACAGGTTACAAAGTTAGGTTTTTTCAATAAGTTGTTGCCCAAATTCTTGCCTATTTGCTCGAGCGATGCTTCTTGCATTGGAACGGCCTTTTACAGTGTGCAAAACTACTGAGAGTTTGATATCTTCGTTTGAGCCAAATTTCTTGCGCTTGAGCGATCTTTTGCAGATCTGAACTACTAGGAGAAGGTCATTGTGTGCTCAAGCGGTGATTTTGATTGCTCGAGCGGGCTGTGCATATATCAGTCCGAGAGACGACATTTTTTTTAATCACTTTTTCATCTCTTACTCTCTCTAAACATTTCAAAACGCTAGATCTACTCTCTCTCTCTCTCCCTCTCTAGTTCTTGATCTTTAGTCCCAAATACTCTCAAACCGAGAGTTTTCTCACCCTAGTCCTTTGGAGAAAAACGTTGAGCACGCAGAAGGCTTCGTTTTGATCGGAGCATTTAGTGTTTTTGACATCGACAAGTTCTACCCATCTTTCCTTCATGTCTTCTTCTTTGAGGTAGAGATTCTTTTGACTCTTTATATGATTTTCAACATAGTTATTTGCTTTTTGAAAATGAGTTAGTTATTTGGGTATTTTTGGTAAAACCTAGTGTTTGGTTTGAAATCAAAAGAGGGGTTTTCCAAATTGGTTCTTGAAAATGGTTGTGGGAAGATGGTTATGGATGATTTGGGTTGAGATGATGGAAATCTTTCTTAAAATTGATTTTGTGAGAAAATGGGATTTTGCCCTAATTTTGAATAATTGGAAATTGTGAAGAAAAATGGGAAAATGTTGTGAGATATTGTGAAATTGGAACAAGGTTTATGATGAAAATGAGGGTGGAGTTGTATATGTACTATCACTTCCATTGCAATTGATGACAATGCATATTTTGAATTGAATTTATCTATGGAATAAAAATATCTGTTTAGGGCTATCGGTGGAGGATAGTTTTAATTGTTGTAGACGTTGCATGAGAATTAAGTTTAATTGAAAAAAATTTCTCATCCATTGTGCATTGAGCATCATTATATATTGAACATTGTAAATGTATCGGTTTTGAGAAAAAGAGGTGAATACCTTGGTGAATTTGGTTAGCAGGTGTGTTTGTGGTTATAATGTTGGCCTGTATGTCCTTGGTGAAAGTCTAGAAATCCGCACGGTTAGGTGCTGATTCTTAGTACCCGTAAAATGGCTTGGGTAGTGCTTGTATAGCCTACTGGCAGACACGTACGTAGAGATTCCCAGTGTTTTATATCCACCGCCCTGTTTTTTTGTATAAAAGGATTATTTCATGAATTGATTTATAATTTGGCATTGTATTGGTTTGAGATGGAAAACGAGTAATGTTTGAGAAAGGGCATGTATGTGCATTCACCTTATGATTTTGCTAAGATTTATATATTGTGTTAGAGTATTTCTACTGGACTTTGGCTTACTCTATGTGGAATTTTTTTTTTCAAGTACTGATGATATGCCTCCGCCAAGGACATAGTTTGGGAGGACTTGGAACTTAAGGGTTCACTTTTTGTTTTTTGTTGTAAATATTTTTATTCAAACCTTGAGCTTTACTTGTGTTGAGTTTAAACTCATTTTGTTGTAAGCCATTAGGACATTTTTTTTATTTGATTTTAATTTCTCTTTTACTCTTGTATCCATGCCATATGCTATAGATTCCGAATCTAGGATTTGTGAATATATATTGCATGTCATCTTTTGTAATAATCAAAGATAAAATGAATAGAAGTTATGAGATTGTTGATCAATTGTAGCATTATTAATAGATGGGTTATTGTTAATTATATCGGGGTGAGACAACTTGGTATCAAAGCTACCAAGTTTGAATACTTTGGGATCGCGAGAAGTGGTTATTACCACAATGGGTTCTTTTGCTAGAAGATATTAGAAATACACCTAGTATGCGATGTGATAACATGCTTATATGACAAAAAGAGTATACAATTTAATTTCTTAGATATTAAATAATTAGGTCTACGAGTTTCTAAAAGTCCTGTTAAAAGAGCACTTGATCACTGCTATTTCTAATTGTAACTCTGGCAATGTCATGAGTCGGTCATTATCTAGAAAGGAAGTTCGTTTGTGTTTATGTGATTAGGTGCTTATGTGGAGTGAATTAATTGTTATCCACCGCTTTAGGACATAAATGAATTATCTTTGGCACATTTGTAAATGTGCTAATCTATCGTGTTATCTTTATTAGGATGTTAGGACATGGACATGCTGGTGGTAGGCATGGTAGGCCTAGGCGGCAGGAGGTGTCGTTACCGGATGATACTCCGGCGTAAGAAGAAGGAGTTAGTCAGGCCAACGTGGTCGAGCCAGCAGGTCAGCAAGCCATAGGCGCTTTGGCTTGGAAAATGGATGGTTCTTTTAGGGAATCCATGGACATTCTCATGGCTGAGAATCAAGTCCAGACCCATGTTGCTAAGATAGGGCCATCTTTTCTAAAGTGGGAGTTCTTCCGGTTGGATCGAATTTGGATGAGTTTTTGGGGGATACTAAGAAACCACTGAAGGCAGATGAGTGGCTAGAGCAGATGGTGAAGACGTTTGAGATGCTTGGCATCGAGGATGATGGTTTCAGAGTGACCTTGGCATCCTTCCAGTTGAATGGAAATGCAGGTCAATGGTGAAAGTATGCACGTGGGCGCATTGGGATGACTTGGGAGGCTTTCATCAACGCCTTCCAGGACAAGTTCTTACCTCCCACTGCTAGGGATAAGTAGAGCGACCAGTTCTTAACGCTTAAGCAACTGAACACACTTGTAGCAAAGTTTGAGGTAGCTTTTACTAGCCTATCTAGGTTTGCACTGGAGCTTATGGTGACGGAGGAATGCCCAAAATTGCACGAAGATGCTGAGGACCGAACTCCTATTCAAGGCCGGGTCTATGATTAGGGATTACTGTCATCTTGTAGAGTTGGCGGCTCATTTAGAGACCGTGATTCAGACTGAGAAAGAAAGGATGAGGAGCTCTATGCAGAGAAGTCAGGAGGTTCAAGGAGAGATGAGGGATAGCAAGCGGCAGAGGAGTTCTACCCCACAACAATCCCAGGCAACACAGTTTAGATCTACCTTTCCTGTATTGAGTTCTGGTTTAAGGAGAGGAAGTTAGGATGGGATCACTTGCTTAAGTGTGGCTAGTTGGGCCACAAGTCTCCAGTTTGCTCGCAGAGAGGATGAGGGCAATAATCTGCACCGCTTGCAGATCGTTCTTAGAGCCAGAGTCAAGAGAGAGGGAAAACCGCCTACCTGTTATTAGTATGGGTAGTCGGGCATTTGAGGCGATTTTTTCCTCAGACAGATGGCACATTTGGTGTGTCTGGTTCGAGGCAGACACAAAGCCATTAGCCTACCCAGTCAGTACAGGCCTCGAAGGCCACTCAGGGAGCCTCTTTGGCTCAGTCAACTTATTAGTCTTATGCTTTGAGGGGTAAGTAGGTGGAGCAGAGACCTACCAGACGTGTATATGTTGTTACTACGCCAGATTAGTGTATCACATTTATTTATTTCATCTACATTCGCACCAATTTTGGGGTTAGAGATGGCATAATTAGTGTCTCCGCTCAGAGTAGAGTCTCCAGTTGGGGGTAAGGTTGACTTAGACCGGGGATGTCGTGGTTGTGAGATAGAGGTTGTCGGGTGCCGACTTCCTTTTGCATTTGTGTTATTAGACATGTCAGACTTTGATGCCATTTTAGGTATGGATTGGTTGTCTTCATATCATGATGTTATTGATTGTTACCGTCAGAGAGTTACGGTGTGCACCTGGGGTGGTGACTGTTTTTATTTTCTGGGGAACCAAGCTGATAGAGTCTTATCACCAGTTTATGACCCTCATGGTAAGGGCAAACTTAATTGTCTTCTTGCAACTCTCTTAGGTAGTGAGAGTGATGTGGTCTGAGTTGAATTGTTGAGAGTAGTTTGTGAATACTCGTATATTTTTTCCAAGGATCTTACTAGTTTGCCACCCTACTGGGTGATTGAGTTCTCCAATTTCTATGGCACTGTATAGATTTGCACCCGCTGAATTGTATGAGTTGAAGATTCAACTCCAAGAGCTATTAGATAAGGGCTTCTTTCTCCCTAGTACATTGCCTTAGGGAGCAACAACTCTCTTCGCTAAGAAGAAGGATGGCACCTTGCGACTGTATATTGATTACCGAAAACTAAATCGGGCAACTGTTAAGAACAAGTATCCGTTACCTCATATAGATGATTTGTTTGACCAGTTGATGGGGTCTTGTTGATTTTCCAAGATTGATTTGAGATCGGGTTATCATCAGCTAAGGGTGAAGGAGAAGGATATTTAGAAAATGATATTCCATACGCAGTATGGCCACTACGAGTTCTTAGTGATGCCTTTTGGGCTTACCAATGCATTGGCTTTGTTTATATATTTGATGAACCAAATCTTTTGTGAGTTTTTAGACCATTTTGTAGTTGTCTTTGTTGAGGACATCTTGATCTACTCACTCTATGAGGAGGAACACGAGGAACATTTGTGAGTTGTACTTGAGTTGCTCAGAGCCTACTATTTGTATGCTAAGTTTGGGAAGTGCGAATTTTGATAGAAATAAGTTAAGTTCTTAGGCCATGTGGTATACAGGGAAGGAGTGACCATAGACTCTTTTATGATAGAGGCAGTACAAGATTGGGAACAACTTAAGAATGCCTTTGAGATCCAGAGTTTCTTGGGTTTATCCGGGTATTACCGACGTTTTGTGAAGGACGTCTCTAGATTGGCCTCACCATTGACTAGATTGACGAGAAAAGGGGTTAAGTTTGTGTGGAGTGAGACTTTTGAAAATCCGCATATATATATATATATATATATACGAATAAAGAAAGAGTGACCTGTTGGATGAGATCGCGCTGGGTGAGAGAATCAAAAGTTAAGACGAGAAAGTAAGCACCCAACATTACGATCGCCGTTGCCCTGGCATCATGCAAAATTGCACCGCTGTTTCCGGCGGTGAGAGAGACGGCAGCGGGGTGGAATCTGGACGGCACGCGGAGGCTTCTGAGGACAACTGAGGACCACCACCGGAGGACACCATTGCTGCCACCAGTGGCCCAAACTCGCCTCCCTGTGTGGAGAGTAGTAGTGATAGGATGAGGAGGAGGAGGAGGAGGAGGAGGAGGAGAGAGAAGATAGGGCTTGTGAGGGCATATGTGGTGTCGAAGAAGAGAGAGTGAGGACTGTTTAAAGGACACAGTAGTGGTGGCGGCGGCGGCTATCCACGCCGGGTTCGTGATAGCAACTGTTCCCATCTCTAGAAACCCCTCTTTCTCTCTTTAAAAACTCTCCCTCAGCTATGTCTGTTTTCGGGTAGTGAATCTATATGGCCACTGTTTTGCGCTTTTTTACTGCCACTTTTGTCGGACAACATTTTAATGATGGTTACTATTAGCATCTATTTAATTTTTTTAAAGGTCTTTTATTTTTTTGAATTTCCATCTTAAATCTTAAATTTTAAATAGATTTTTTTAAAATACTCCACTTAGTATCAATTTTACATATATTTATAATATCTTCACATTCAAGTAAATACATATTTAATTTTGGGTTTTTTATTGACAAATCCCATTTAGAGGTGGTTACTATTAGCATCTATTTAATTTTTTTTAAGGTCTTTTATTTTTTTGAATTTCCATCTTAAATCTTAAATTTTCAATAGATTTTTTTAAAATACTCCACTTAGTATCAATTTTACATATATTTATAATATCTTCACATTCAAGTAAATACATATTTAATTTTGGGTTTTTTATTGACAAATCCCATTTAGAGGTGTTCTAACCCAATAAGTCCACCAAGGAAAATTATAACCTAATTAGTCTTATGTATTTATACTTTTATTCCATAAGGTCCTTTTTTTTCCTTATTTATATTATTTGTTGGGCTATTATATCCTTATGTCTATTGTTGATATGTATTACATAAAAAAAGATATACACATTTCATATATATATATATATATAATTTCACAGCACAACACACACCAACTCCATCATCTTAAATTGCTTCAGAGAACTTCACAGCACACCAACTCCATAAATGGAGCAACAATTTCGTGCCAAATTCGAGCAAATTCTCAACCAACCCATAACTGCCTCCACTTCTCTACAAGCTCTATCTCTCGCTCGATCTCTCCTCAATCCTTCCACCTTCGACTTCACCATCTCTTCTCTCCTCCAAACCCTATCTCTCTTTCTCTCCCCAACCAGACTGCGACCCTCTCTCTTTTCGCCACACACTCTCTCTGTCTCTCTCCCCCTCTCTCCTCTCCGATCTCATTGCCCACCACTGCCACCTCTCTTACTCCATCTTCCACACTATCCGCTCGTTCTCTCTCCTCTGCAATCCCACCTCAACTCGCACCCTCGCCGAAATCATGATAATATATAGATAGTGTATATATTGTCACTGTGTTCATTATCACTATGCAATTGTGATGTTAAAATTCATGTCAAACTGTTCTATTCAGTCATCCACAATGTTTATTTGGCACAAAAATGATGTGATATTCACAATGTAACAAATAGATGTGAAGATTCATATTAATTCTAGTATATTTGTGGATGGATCATACACTTTATTTATGTACAATGTGAATATTTACATATGTAATCAACTATAATAAACATAGGACATAATGTGATTGAAAATGGGCCTTAACATAATTACGATGTGAACATTGACACCAACTTCAATATAAGAGACAAGATATGGATGTTCACACTTCATATTGTTTAGAACACTGTTTGGTCAACTGTCATTGTATGTAGTTAATATTTTTTTTTGATATATTTGTGGATGAATCATACACCTTACATATGTAAAATGTAAATATTAACATCTGTAATCGATCACAGTAAACATAAGACATATTTTAAACATTCAAATTAATTGAAAATGAGCCTTAATATGAATTATGATGTCATTCACACCAATTTCTAATATGTTTGTTCATGGGTCGTACACCTAATTAATGTATAATTTGAATATTAACATCTCTAGTCAAGTATGATGTGAATATTTACAATGCAATAAAAATGTAAAAATTTGCATTAATTCTAATATATTTGTGCATAGATCATACACCTAATTAATGTATAATGTGAATATTAACATCTGTAGTCAACCACAATAAACATATGATATAATTTGAACATTCATATTTATTGAACATAAATTATGATGTGAACATTCACACAAACTTCAACATAAGAAAACAGATGTGAATATTCACAGTTTATATTGTTTAGCACACGCAACACATTAACACCAAATATACCATCAAAACACATAGGTCTGTGAGAAGTATATCATTGATTTATATATATGTTGTCAAGTGTTTTCAACTACAAGTTATCAAAATTATCCAAAAGAAAAAAAAAAAAAACTAGCACTGTATTTTGGTATAGCTAGTGTATGGTGGACAACCCCAACTATCGAACAATGGAGTTTGCCTCAAATAGTCCAACTGAGGATCTCAAAACTTGGTGCTTGTCATCAGTTTTTGATTGATAATTGACATGCCGCATGTCGATGTAGGTGTTGCTCTCTAGAGGCATGCTTTTTCTTTGGCATTATACTTCTCTCTCTTCCTCTTTGTGCAAAATTTAGATGCAACATCTGTTACATAGGCATACACAAATAGTGAGTGTTTATATGAATATTAAATTTGATTTTAATAGAATTGGTAGGGTAGGCATGCACATTGACATCAACACATCATTAGTCAGTGTGGATGTTCACATTCAACGATATTTATATAAGCAAAAGCAACAAAGTACTATTTAGGTAACAAACATAATAATGTGAACATTCACATCATTAGAGATATGAATATTCATATTACTGCTAGGGTACAAATAGGAGTGGTCACACCGAATATTAATATTTACACATCCATATAATATTAGGTATGTCTATGTGTATAGAAGGGAATGTTAAACTTCACATCAACATTTGGTTACAACAATTCACAATAAGACAATGATTATATGTACACATTTATAAGAAAATAACACTAATGTGAATATTCATAGTGGCTATAAACAACCAAACAACATGACAACATCACCCATTCATTAACCACAAACCACATAGTTTCAGTGTACACATGTGATGTGAATATTAAGTGGACAAATATGAACAACATTAGTGTTTACAATGTCAAGGTTCATATCAAAATTGAACTACAACTAGAAGAAATGTTTTTATTTGGGGATTTGCTTGACACAATGTTCACAATTATATAACAAATTTATTCAGGACATGGTCCCTATGTGAATATTGACATCATGTGAACAACAACAACAGTATCCGAAACAACGACAATTTTCTATTTTCTAGGACAAGCAACAAATTTGGGAGTTCACATCATTTCAACAACACCAACAACAACAAAAAGAGGAAAAATAACAGCAACGACATGAACAACAAGGACCAAAAATAACAATGGCAACAAGAGAGAAAGTTTGCATTGGGACAAAAAAAATGTAATTTGATTACACAAAAAAGGTGATTACATTTGGTTCCCAAGTCGAGTTGATACACTTTGATTGATGCGAATGTTCACAAAGTGAAATACAATTTCAAACATGGAATAACATAAGTGATAAACACAATGATGAATGTTCACAAAATGACTAATCAATTTACACATGTTATAAATGTTCACAACATAATTATATATACCAACATCATCTGACACAAGCAAGTTGGACCATGATTCTTTGTTTTCATATGAATGTTCACTACTGTTAACAACAACAATATTATGGGCAAGAACAGTAACAATATGAAATTACACACGTTGTATGAATAGACATAAGGGATATGTGTGGAAATTCATATTGGTGCAATTTGAATAGGACATTCACATAATCAAACAATACAATAACAACAAGAACATCTACAACAATTGGCTTGGCCCAACATATTGACTTCCTTGTGCATGCCCACTACTGTTAACAACAATAGTAGTAGGGGTAACAACAGTAAATATATGAAGTTCACACATTGAATGAATAAAAACAGGGGCTATCGTGGAAGTTTATATTGATGCAATTTCAATAGGACATTTACATGATTAAAACATACAACAACAACAACAATAACAATATCTAAAACATTGGCTTGGGCCAACATATTGACTTCCCTATGAATGTCCACTACTGTTAACAACAATAATAGTAAGGGCAATAACAATTATAATATAAAGTTCACACATTAAATGAATAAAACCATATACTATGAAGCTCACTACTGTGGAAGTTCATATTGATGAAATGTGTATAGGAGATTCACATGATTAAAACATACAACAACAAGAACAAGAACAACAACATCTGAAACAATTGGCTTGGCCCAACATTTTTCATTCCTATGTGAATGTTCACAGCTTTTGACAACATAATGTAATTGCCACTGCATTATTTTTGGGTGAACAAAACCATATACTTAGGGATTGGGATTGAGGGGTTCACATTCACGATTAGGGCATAATATGAAGTTCCACACATTGTATGAATAGAAACAGGGGATATTGGAAGTTCACAATCGTGTAATTTGAACAAGAGATTTAGGGTTTACATATAAAATTGGTGAGATTACTTACTCTTTTTGCCCATATCGACAGTTGGGTTGTCACAAATGTTTGTCGATGGTGATCTTGACGAAGATGGAACTTTAAGATGTTCACCAATGGTGATTTCTACGTTTTCGTAGATGGATGGTGGAGGTATCATGAAGCCGACGACGAGACATTGCGACGATGGGACAATAAGAGATGTGTGGGTGTGAGACGATATGGAATACGATTTTGGATTTTCGGAAGGGTGGAAATATAGTGCGCGATTTTCTGCAAAAAGAGAGAGAAAGAGGGATAATTATTTGATTCAAAAAGAGAGAGGAAGAGGAGAAGGGTATTTTGGTCTTCTAATATGAAATATGACCTAATGGAATAGTAGAAAACACTATGGGGTTTATGGAATAGTATTCTTAGAGAGTGAATTTACTAAAAAAGCTCCCTTTAATTTTGCTTATCATCTCTTATTTTTTTCTCAATAAATGATAAACGATTAAGAGATGATTGAAAACAATAAATGATTGAGTGATGAATCGACTGTCCCTCTTTTTTCTCACTACAAGAATTTACACATTTTGCGACCACTTTTGCCGACCAAAAAAATTTTAGTCGCAAAAAAATGACATTTGGCGACCAAATATTAAAAAAATGACATTTGGCGACCAAATATTAATTAGTCGCGAATGATCATTATTTTTGGCAACCAAATATTATTGGTCGTAGAAGGTTATATCTTGGCGACCAAAAAATGAGTTGGTCGCAGAAAGTGGTATACTTTTGCCGACCAACTACAAATTTGGTCGCAGAAGGTCACATATTTTTTGGCGACCAAAAATTTGGTTGCCAAAAACTTATTTTCAGCAACCAAAAAAAATTAGTCGCCAAATTAGTACTTTTAGCGACTAATATTTTAGTCGCCGTTGATTGAGATTTGGTGACTAAAAAAGTTTGTCGGCGAAGGTACCTTTTCTGCGACTAAAATGGTCTTTTGGTTGCCAAAAGTTTGGGAAGGAAATTTGATTTTTAGTGGGGCGGGAATTGAAATTTTTTGGCGACAAATAAATTTGGTCGCTAATTTTAAAACTACGTTGTTTTGTACCATGAAATCAGAAAAAAAAAAAAAATCAAATCAAATCAGTGCCCTCTCTCTTTGTTTCTCGGTCCGCCCTCTCCCTCTCTGTGTTCTTCCTCTCAATCGGTGCCCACTCTCCGCCTCTAGGACCTCTCCATTGGCATCACTTCTCGCCGCTTCGTCGGCCACTCCAAAGATGTCCTCTCCGTCGCTTTCTCCTTCGATAATCGCCAAATCGTCTCTGCTTCCTGAGACCGCTCGATCAAGCTGTGGAACACTTTGGGTGAGTGTAAGTACACGATTCAGGATGGTGATGCTCATTTTGATTGGGTCAGTTGTGTTCGATTTAGCCCTAATAATCTTCAGCCTACGATTGTGTCTTCGTCTTGGGATCAGACTGTGAAGATTTGGAATTTGACCAATTGTAAGATTAGGGCTTCGCTTGCTGGGCATTCTGGGTATGTGAATACGGTGGCCGTGTCACCCGATGGGTCGCTGTGTGCGAGTGGTGGGAAAGATGGCGTTATTTTGTTGTGGGATCTGGCTGAGGGAAAGAAGCTTTACTTGCTCGATTCGGGTTCGATTATTACATGGCTGTGCTTTAGCCCTAATAGGTACTGGCTCTGTGCTGCTACTGAGGCGAGCATTAGGATTTGGGATTTGGAGAGCAAGACCATTGTTGTGGATCTCAAGGTTGATGCCAAGTAGGAGGCTGAAATGAACCGTGTCGTCTGGTGTTAAAAACAAGGTTTAGTATCGTTAATTTAGTATATATGGATTTTGGGTTTTTATTGCTTTTGTGTTTCTTGATATATCTTGCCATTTAAATGTTTTTTTTTATGTGTTTGTGTCGTAGATAGTTGATGAATACATATAGGGCCTGTTTGATTAAGAGGATTAATAGTAAGTGGATTAACAATCATGAGATTAGTGTATGTCACAGATGTTGAATAAATTCAAGGTCAGGGAACTATACATTGTTTGCTCAATTGACATTGATGAGGAATCATTGTACACCCAAGTCTTAAAGTTTTGGGATGTATTGCCATTGGAGGAATTTTCAAAATTGGTTAAACGTTTGGATGGCATAATTGGGATGTACACAGATGATTATCTCAACCGTTGCAAGGTCAAATGCCATGATGGGTAAGTAAATTCTCGTGTACCCTCCCTAGTGTATCTAAATCTTTTTTTGTGTTGACTTCTAAATTTTTAAAGTTTAAATTACCAACCTATGGAACATAATTAAGGTCATGCTCTACAAAATGGATATCAATTTTGTCTTTCTAATATTCTATCATTGTCGTCGTAATTGCTATCATCTTTCTTTCTTTCCTTTTTTTTTTTTGAGTTTAGGGATTTCAAAGTTCCTATGACATGGTCACTCTCTTCTGGTCTTATTCAATATAAGAATCTCAGTGAGACCGAAAATGGGAAAGCTTTAATAAATGATGCCTCTTTGATTGGCAAAGGCTATGTTGAGGATGCAAAGGTGAGTGAGAGTTTGTTACTGATGAAATTCTACTCGTTGTCAATTGGGGCGGTCAGCCACCTACTATCTGGCTGCAATGGTAAAGAATTGAGTCTTCCTTTCGAATTAACAAACCAAGAGACAGAGATAATTCATTTCAACAGAAGCACCTTTATACTTGGAAGGTCAGGCACTGTGAAGACCACTGTTTTGACCATGAAATTATTTCAGAATGAGCAACTGTATCATTTAGCATCTGAGGGTTATTATCAAGTTCAGAGTAATCTATCCACTGATGATAGCTGGAGGCACCAGGAGGATAGTAGTGAGACTAATCAGATTCAGGAGGCTAAAAGAGATATCTTGCACCAAATTTTTGTCACAGTGAGTCCAAAATTGTGCTTTGCTGTAAAACAACATGTTTCTCAGTTGAAAAGGTACTGCTGGTTGGTTCTATTTTTGTTGTTTTAGGGCTAGATGTATTTATTATCATTGTGTTCAATTCTTTTTATTTTTTATTTTTTTATAGCTGAAGTTTTCTGTGTAAATGGCTCTGATAGTACATGTGAAATGGAATACATATATGTACATTATTCTAAGTCAACTAAACAAATTTTCTTTATGGCTTTCTAAAACGTCCTAGTTTTCTTACTTTAATTTAGCAGTATGCTATATTTCAGATTTTCAAAACATATAAATAAATGTTTCTCAAGGAATTTTGAAAATTTGCATTAATTTAGGAGGTGTTTGGCATGTGCTAAAATAGCACATGCCATTTTAGCACACTATCCTATTTGGCCACAATCATCTTATTTGGGGGTCACATCACTTCTCTACCACATCATTTCAAACCCAACCCATATTTCACGTTTTTTTCCAAAAAGTCAAATTGTATACTTATTTAGATCATCCCAAATACCCTCTTAATATTGTTGTTTTTTTCATTTGCAAAGGAGCCTTGAACATGTAGCTTGCAGTTTATGATATTAGGTCTGTCCACGCAAGTGCACTGAACAAAACTTACTTGTTGCTTAAAGTTCCAGTAGTTAGCTTGCTTTTGACCCTCTAATTATTGCAACTGTTATCATTTAAACCATAATCTATTCTAGATGCTGATAGTCTACCTCCCATGTGGCTATCTTTAAATCTAGGGCCTTGTCTTTAGCTTGAGCAAAACATACCATATCCCCTCGCAAATTATATGAATTAAAATAAACAGCTTACTCAAGGATCCAAACTGTTGTATTACAACTAGACCAGCATGGATGGAATAAAAGATATTGAAGTAGGAGAATGCAGGTTGAAGTCTGAGGGCATGAAATTTGTGTCAATAATTCTGAAAACTAATTCTATAACCATTCTAGCCCTCCCAACACCCTCAATTATTGAGAGTCAAAACTTAATGATGTCCTTTTTCTAATGGATTCTTGAGCCAGTGAAATGATTAAGAACTAGACGTGTGAAGAAAATTAAGGTACTCCACCTAACTTTTGCAAACAGACCAGAAGAAAAATGAGAAGAAAAATATTCACAAAATGTTGAAATTTACCATATTTGAGATGGCACGATAAAATGCACGCAAAATGCAAGTAGAGTGCACAAAACTGCGCGATGAGTTGCGCAAGATGGCGCGATAAAATGTTTGCAAAATGCAAGTAGAGTGCACAAAACTGCGCGATGAGTTGCGCAAGATGGCGCGATAAAATGTTTGCAAAATGCAAGTAGAGTGCACAAAACTGCGCGATGAGTTGCGCAAGATGGCGCGATAAAATGTTTGCAAAATGCAAGTAGAGTGCACAAAACTGCGCAATGAGGTGCGCTTGATAGCGCGATAAAATGCATGCAAAATGCAAGTAGTGTGCACAAAACTGTGCAATGAGGTGCGCATGATGGTGCGATAAAATGCATGCAAAACGCAAGTAGAGTGCACAAAACTGCGCAATGAGGTGCGCAAGATAGCGCGATAAAATGCGTGCAAAATGCAAGTAGTGAGCACAAAACGGCGCAATGACGTGCGCAAGATGGCGCGATAAAATGCCTACAAAATCCATGTAGAGTGCACAAAACTGCGCAATGAGGTGCGCAAGATCGCGCGATAAAATTCATGCGAAACGCAAGTAGAGTGCACAGAACTGCGCAATGAGGTGCGCAAGATGGCGCGATAAAATGCATCCAAAATGCAAGTAGTGTGCACAAAACTGCGCATTGAGGTTCGCTAGATGGCGCTATAAAATGCATGCAAAACGCAAGTAGAGTGCACAAAACTGCGCAATGAGGTGCGCATAATAGCGGGATAAAATGCGTGCAAAATGCAAGTAGTGTGCACAAAACTGCGCATGATGGCGCGATAAAATGTCTGCAAAATCCAAGTAGAGTGCACAAAACTGCGCAATGAGGTGCGCAAGATCGCGCGATAAAATGCCTGCAAAATCCAACTAGTGTGCAAAGAACTGCGCAATGAGGTGCGCAAGATGGCGCGATAAAATGCATGCAAAATGCAAGTAGTGTGCACAAAACTGCGCAATGAGGTGCGGAAGATAGCGCGATAAAATGCGTGCAAAATGCAAGTAGTGTGCACAAAACTGCGCAATGAGGTGCGCAAGATAGCGCGATAATGTGCGTGCATAATGCAAGTATTGTGCACAAAACTGCGCAATGAGGTGCGCAAGATAGCGCGATAAAATGCATGCACAACGCAAGTAGAGTGCACAAAACTGCACAATGAGGTGCGCAAGTTTGCGCGATAAATTGCATGCAAAATACAAGTAGAGTGCACAAAACTGCGCAATGAGGTACGCAAGATGGCGCGATAAAATGCATGCAAAATACAACTAGTGTCCACAGAACTGCGCAATGAGGTGCGCAAGATAGCGCGATAAAATGCATGCAAAATGCAACTAGTGTGCACAGAACTGCGCAATGAGGTGCGCAAGATGGCGCAATAAAATGCATGCAAATTGCAAGTAGAGTGCACAAAACTGCGCAATGAGGTGCGCAGGATCGCGAGATAAAATGCATGCAAAATGCAACTAGTGTGCACAAAACTGCGCAATGAGGTGCGCAAGATGGCGCGATAAAATGCATGCAAAATGCAAGCAGAGTGCACTAAACTGCACAATGAGTTCCGCAAGATAGCGCGATAAAATGCATGCAAAATGCAACTAGTGTGCACAGAACTGCGCAATGAGGTGCGCAAGATGGCGTGATAAAATGCATACAAAATGCAAGTAGTGTGCACAAAACTGCGCAATGACGTGTACAAGATGCCGCGATAAAATGCATGCAAAATGCAAGTAGTGTGCACAAAACTGCACAATGAGTTGCGCAAGATGGCACGATAAAATGCACGCAAAATGCAAGTAGAGTGCAAAAAACTGCGCGATGAGTTGCGCAAGATAGCGCGATAAAATGCAGGTAAAATGCATCTAGTGTGCACAGAACTGCGCAATGAGGTGCGCAAGATGGCGCGATAAAATGCATGCAAATTGCAAGTAGTGTGCACAAAACTGCGCAATGAGGTGCGCAAGATAGCGCGATAAAATGTTTGCAAAATGCAAGTAGAGTGCACAAAACTGCGTAATGAGGTGCGCATGATAGCGCGATAAAATGCATGCAAAATGCAAGTAGTGTGCACAAAACTGCGCAATGAGATGCGCAAGATGGCGCGATAAAATGCCTGCAAAATCCAAGTAGAGTGCACAAAACTGCGCAATGAGGTGCGCAAGATAGGGCGTTAAAATGCATGCAAAATGCAACTAGTGTGCACAGAACTGCGCAATGAGGTGCGCAAGATGGCGCGATAAAATGCATGCAAAATGCAAGTAGTGTGCACAAAACTGCGCAATGAGGTGCGCAAGATGGCGCGATAAAATTCTTGCAAAATGCAAGTGGAGTGCGCAGCGCAATGAGGTACGCAAGACAGCGCGATAAAATGCACGCAAAACGCAAGTAGGGTGCACAAAATTGCGCAATAAGGTGCGCAAGATCACGCGATAAAATGCATGCAAAATGCAAGTAGTGTGCACAAAACTGTGCAATGAGGTGCGCAAGATAGCACGATAAAATGCGTGCAAAATGCAAGTAGAGTGCACGAAACTGCGCAACGAGGTTCGCAAGATAGCGCGATAAAATGCATGCAAAATGAAACTAGTGTCCACAGAACTGCGCAATGAGGTGCGCAAGATGGCGCGATAAAATGCATGCAAATTGCAAGGAGTGTGCACAAAACTGCACAATGAGGTGCGCAAGATGGCGCGATAAAATGCATGCAAAACGCAAGTGGAGTGCATAAAACTGCGCAATGAGGTGCGCAAGATCGCGCGAAAAAATGCATGCAAAATGCAACTAGCGTGCACAAAACTGCGCAATAAGGTGCGCAAGATGGCGCGATAAAATGCATGCAAAATGCAAGTTGTGTGTACAAAACTGCGCAATGAGGTGCGCAAGATGGCGCGATAAAATGGACGCAAAATGCAGGTAGTGTGCACAAAACTGCGCAATGAGGTGCGCAAGATAGCGCGATAAAATGCGTGCAAAATGCAAGTAGAGTGCACACAGCTGCGCAATGAGGTGCGCAAGATAGCGCAATAAAATGCATGCAAAATGCAAGTAGTGTGCACAAAACTGCGCAATGAGGTGCGCAAGATGGCGCGATAAAATGCCTGTAAAATGCAAGTAGAGAGCACAAAACTGCGCAATGAGGTGCGCAAGATAGCGGGATAAAATGCTTGCAAAATGCAACAAGTGTGCACAGAACTGCGCAATGTGGTGCGCAAGATGGCGCGATAAAATGCATGCAAAATGCAAGTAGTGTGCACAAAACTGCGCAATGTGGTGCGCAAGATGGCGCGATGAAATGCATGCAAAACGGAAGTAGAGTGCACAAAACTGGGCAATGAGGTGCGCAAGATTGTGCGATAAAATGCATGCAAAATGCAACTAGCGTGCACAAAACTGCGCAATGAGGTGCGCAAGATGGCGCGATAAAATACATGCAAAATGCAAGTAGTTTGCACAAAACTGCGCAATGAGGTGCGCAAGATAGCGCGATAAAGTGCGTGCAAAATGCAAGTAGGGTGCACAAAACTGCGCAATGATGTGCGCAAGATAGCGCGATAAAATGCATGCAAAATGTAACTAGTGTGCACAGAACTGCGCAATGAGGTGCTCAAGATGGCGCGATAAAATGCATGCAAAACCCAAGTAGAGTGCAGAAAATTGCGCAATGAGGTGCGCAAGATAGCGCGATAAAATGCATGCAAAATGCAAGTAGAATGCGCAGCGCAATGAGGTGCGCAAGATAGCGTGATAAAATGCATGCAAAACGCAAGTAGAGTGCACAAAATTGTGCAAGATCGCGCGATAAAATGCATGCAAAATGCAAGTAGAATGCGCAGCGCAATGAGGTGCGCAAGATAGCGTGATAAAATGCATGCAAAACGCAAGTAGAGTGCACAAAATTGTGCAAGATCGCGCGATAAAATGCATGCAAAATGCAAGTAGAATGCGCAGCGCAATGAGGTGCGCAAGATAGCGTGATAAAATGCATGCAAAACGCAAGTAGAGTGCACAAAATTGTGCAAGATCGCGCGATAAAATGCATGCAAAATGCAAGTAGAATGCGCAGCGCAATGAGGTGCGCAAGATAGCGCGATAAAATGCATGCAAAATGCAAGTAGAATGCGCAGCGCAATGAGGTGCGCAAGATAGCGCGATAAAATGCATGCAAAATGCAAGTAGTGTGCACAAAACCAACTTTTGCCGACCAACCACAATTTTGGTCGCGAATTACTTTTGCCGACCCTCAATTGGCGACCAAAGTAGCGACCAAAAAAATTGGTCGCGGATAACTTTTGCCGACCAAAAATTGACTTTTAGCGACCAATTTTTTTGTTGCCAAAAGTGTTAATTCTTGTAGTGTCTTTCTCTCATAAATGAAGGTCTCTTTCTGTTTGTCACTGTGAACAATGGTATTATCGTATACTTGGGGGTACCTAAGCGAGCTAAATAGTTCGGACCTTTGATTTCTTTAATCTAATTTCACAAGTGTAGTGTGAAATACAGATGAGAGTCTAGATCCTGTAACTTTTATAGAAAATCCATTTTAGTGCAAAATCGTTGCCAGAAATGGGCCGTATCACCAGATCTCAAAGTCGCCACCTAATCTTTTAGGAAAATTAAGAAACTCATGACTTGTGCCAAGGCCATTGTTCGTCATAGCCAAAGATGTCTCGGTTCAGAACCTTAGGTATGAGGGGGGATGGTCATTAATTGAGCACCCCCACTCACCTGATCAAAAAATTGACCTCTACTAAACCATGATATGAGTTTTATTAACTTTATATATTGTTATTCTGATTATTAATAATGTTAAAATTTACTATGTGAAACAATCAAGTATAGACCGCGTCACTTATTTTGGAATGTTATGATCACATGCATTTTGAAAAAGGATTTTTGAAAATGTGCAACTCAAAAGAAACCAAGCTCACAAGCATGAAATCAATATTATTTCAAATTAAGCGATACAACCTCCATCCACCAACAGTCATAGAGTTATATCAATTAAGCAAGTAGTTGCATGGTAAGATGGTAGACATAATAAAAAAAACACACACACGGGAGGGATGCTAAAGCATAAACACTTACATACTATTTACTGACATCCCGCGGGGAAGCTACAAAATAAAGTTAGAAATATATGCATAATCCTAGATGCAAAATTCTAATGTAATATATACATATACAAAAATGTAACTAAAAATTCGGCTACTAATACATGACATGTGAATCATTTCAAGACAAGGGATAGCATACAAAATCACATAGAAATTGATTAACCCCACAGATACAAATGAGCCGAATTTTAATGCATGAAACATGAGTGCAAAACATAGATATGGAGAAAAATAAAACATGATGCTTATTTACAGATATGAAAAACAAATAAATGAAAAGGGATAGAAAGAAGTGGGGGCGAGGAATTATTATAACGATTCCAGTTTAAACCCGACCCTTTTATTGCTTTTGGATATGAGAATCTTGTACTTAAACCGTTGTTTATCTCTTTTCCATCCTAATACTTGTTGAGTTTGGCTATTGGGAGTTTTGGTTGTGTTTCAAACAGGTTGGGAAGTTAGTTTTTTCAATAAGTTGTTGCCTAGGTTTTTGCCTATTCGCTTGAGCGATGCTTCTTACCCTTGAGCAGCCTTTTACAGTTTGCAAAACTACTGAGAGTTTGATATCTTTGCTTGAGCAAAATTTCTTGTGCTCGAGCGATCTTTTGTAGGTCTGAACTATTAGGAAAGGGTCATTGTGCGCTCGAGCAGTGATTTTGGTTACTCGAGCGGTGTCACTTATTGCGTCTATTCGCTCGAGCGGTGTTTTGGTCGCTCGAGCAGTCTGTACATATATCAATCCGAAAGACATCCTTTTTGGATCACTTTTTCATCTCTTTCTCTCTCTAAACATTTCAAAACCCTAGATCTACTCTCACTCTCTCTCTGGTTCTTGATCTTTAGTCCCAAATACTCTCAATTCGAGAGTTTTCTCACCCTTGTCCTTTGGAGAAAAATGTTGAGCACGTCGAAGGCTTCATTTTGATTGGAGCATCTAGTGTTTTTGACATCGACAAGTTCTATCCATCTTTCCTTCATGTCTTCTTCTTTAAGGTACAGATTCCTTTAACTCTTTATATGATTTTTAACTTAGTTATTTGCTTTTTGAAAGGGGTTAGTTATTTTGGGAATTTTTGGTAAAACCTAGGGTTTGGTTTGAAATCAAAATAGGGGTTTTCCAAATTGATTCTTGAAAATGGTTGTGGGAAGATGGTTATGGATGATTTGGGTTGAGATGATGGAAATCTTTTCTTAAAATTGATTTTGTGAGAAAATGGGATTTTGCCCTAATTTTGAATAATTGGAAATTGTGAAGAAAAATGGAGAAAAATGTTGAGCACGTCGAAGGCTTCATTTTGATTGATTCTTGAAAATGGTTGTGGGAAGATGGTTATGGATGATTTGGGTTGAGATGATGGAAATCTTTTCTTAAAATTGATTTTGTGAGAAAATGGGATTTTGCCCTAATTTTGAATAATTGGAAAAATGTGAAGGACAATGGGAAAATGTTGTGAGATATTGTGAAATTGGAGCAATGATAATGAGCGTGGAGTTGGATATGTACTATCACTCCCATTATAATTGATGAAATTGCATATTTTGAATTGAATTTATCTATAGAATAGAAATATATGTTTAGGGCTATCGGTGGAGAATTGTCTTGATTGTTGTAAACATTGCATGAGGATTAGGTTGAATTGAAACAAATTTCTTATCCATTATGCATTAAGCATCATTACGTATTGAACATTGTAAATGTATCGGTTTTGAGAAAAAGAGGTAAATACCTTGGTGAATCTGGTTAGGGGGTGTGGCTGTGGTTATAATGTTGGCTTGTGTGTCCTTGGTGAAAGTCCAGAAACCCGCATGGTTAGGTGCAGATCCTCCCAGTTAGTTCCCGTAAAATGGCTTGGGTAGTACTTATATAGCCTACTAGCAGACACGTACCTAAAGATTCCAGTATTTTGTATCCACTGCCCTGTTTTCTGTATAAAAGGATTATTTCATGAATTGATTTATAATTTGGCATTGTATTGGTTTGAGATGGAAAACGAGGAATGTTTGAGAAAGAGCATGCATGTGCATTCACCTTATAATTTTGCTAAGATTTATATATTGTGTTAGAGAATTTCTACTAGACTTTGGTTCACTCTATGTGGAATTTTTTTTTTCAAGTAGTGATGATATGCCTCCACCAAGAACATAGCTTGGGAGGACTTGGAACTTAAGGATTCACTTTTTGTTTCTTGTTGTAAATATTTTTGTTCCATGTTGTAAATATTTTTGTTCAAACCTTGGGCATTACTTGTATTGAGTTTAAACTCATTTTGTTGTAACCAAGTATCGTCTTGGAAAGTTGTAAGCCATTAGGGTATTTCTTTATTTAATTTTAATTTCCCTTTTACTCTTGTATCCATGCCATATGCTATAGATTCATAATTTAGGATTTCTGAATATATATTGCATATGTGATCTTTTGTAATGATCAAAGATAAAATGAATAGAAGTTATGAGATTTTTGATAAATTGTAGCATTGTTAATAGATGGGTTATTGTTAATTATTTCGGGGTGTGACAACTTGGTATCAGAGCTACTGAGTTTGAATACTTTGGGATCGTGGGAAGTTGTTATTACTAAAATGGGTTCTTTTGCTAGAAGATATTAGAAATACACCTGCTATGCGATGTGATAACATGCTTATGTGACAAAATGAGTATGGAATTTAATTTCTTAGACATTGATTGGGTCTACAAGTTTCTAAAAGTCCTGTTAAAAGAGCACCTGATCATTGCTGTTTCTAATTGGAACTCTGACAATGTCGTGAGACAGTCATTATCTGGAAAGGAAGTTCGTTTGTGTTTATATGATTAGGTGCTTATGTGGAGTGAATTAATTGTTGTCCAACGCTCTAGGACGTGAGTGAATTAGCTTTGGTAGATTTGTAAATGTGCTAATATGTTGTGTTACCTTTATTAGGATGTCAGGACATGGACGTAGTGGTGGTCGGCGTGGTAGGCCTAGGCGGTAGGAGGTGCCGTTACCGGATGATACTCTGGAGCAAGAGGAAGGAGTTGGTCAGGCCAACGTGGCTGAGTCAGTAGGTTAACAAGCCATGGACGCTTTCGCCTGGAAAATGGCTGGTGCTTTGAGGAAATCCATGGACATTCTCAGGCTTGAGAATCAAGTCCAAGCCTATGTTGCTGAGACAAGCTCATCTTTTTCTGAAAAGGGAGTTCTTTCGATTGAATTCGGATGAGTTTTTGGGGTATCCAAATGAGCCATTGAAGGCGGATGAGTGCCTAGAGCAGATGGTGAAGATGTTTGAGATGCTTGGCATCGAGGATGATGGTTTGAGAGTGACCTTGTGTAGACACCCAAATTTTGATGGCCCTTACGACTTGGATGTCATCGCTTGCACACCTAATGATGAGTCTATATGCTTATTAAGTGCTCGAAATCCTCAGCAGAATGCCATAGCTTTGAGCCTTCAAACCCTACACCCCTGTTGCCTTGTTTTTGACCAAAACCTTGGATTTTCAAGCCTGCAACATTTGATGACCTACCGGCCACTACTATGGGCTGTCGGCCATTGCTCCTGGTTACTGGCCACTAATGTGTTTTGTAGATATTTTGTGACAACTGTGCCAGCTGTTTGTACAGATGCTTTCATTTGCTCCCACATGTATGGTTGGATATTTTTGAGGGAGTGTAACACGTTCGCGAGGGACCCCGCTACAGTTCGGACTTGATTTGTGTCACGGTTCTTAATCTTGAACCAAAGAGTCCAAATCTGACAAATCGTTTTGAGAAACAGATTTTTGAAAAGAAGTGCCAAACATGGACTGCTTTTCCAGATACAGAGTCGCCACCTAAATATTTTTTAATGGGGAAATTTAGGAAACCCTGACTCGGTGCCGAAGGCCACATGTCCGTCATCACCGGAGTTGTCTCGGCTCGAGAGCTTAGGTACGATCAGGGAAGGTCAGCTATGAGCACCCCCTTTCGCCCGGTCCGAAGACCGGCCTCTACTAACCGTGATATCTGATTTTGAAAAAACTTTATGTGTTCTTAAACCAATTATTAGCCTAGAATTACTATGTTATGCGCGCAGCAAACAAGTATAGACTAGATTGCCTAATTTGGAAATACACATTGCGTATCCGTTTGTTTTGAAAAGCGCTTTTGGATTGTGCTACTCGCGAGTAGGCTAAAACACAGATTTCAACGAGTTTTTTCCAACTCAAACAATCCAACCTTCACCCATAGGCACTAAAACAGTTTGTAACACATAAGCATCTAGCCACATGTTAAGCATACCATTATGGCAACACTCACACGCATGCAACATGCTAAAGCGAAAATACTTACATAGTACTCCGTGCCAGAACAATAAACTAGTTAGCAAACATGCATGTCCTAGTTTATGTTAAAAAGTCTAATGCAACACGTACAAGATGCATTTAGGGTAGGCTCGGCTAACCTAGATGTGGCATGTGAAATTCAATCAATTGATGCACGTATTCAATTTGGAATTGAAGTACAAATGCAGTTAGCAGGATGTACCGAGCCCGGTGCATGCAAGACAAATGTATGGATGCACGCATGCATAGCATAAGGTATGCTAATTTAAACATGCCCTAATACTAACCACCAAAGCAGGTAAATAAAAGGGAAGAAAGAAGTGGGGATTGGAAGACATACACACCACTCACACACGCTTATTACAGATTTGCCCTCACTCGAAGGGACCAAATAAATATTACAGATTAATTAACTACGCAAGCTAATTAAATATTACAGATTGCCTAATTAGTTAACAAACTAATTAAAACTACGAAAAGCAGTAAACCACCTCGGGAGAAGAGCTAGATGCAACGCATGCTCGGGTCCTGCTCGGAAGTGCACCGACATGCGTAGTCTGCCTCTGTTTTCCCTGCTCTGCCTCTCTGAAGACTGTCAAAGTCTCAAGGATGCCTCTCTGGATACTGGGAATCACCACCGGCTGAGTAGAATGCCCACTGGCAGTGTCATGTCGTCACCAGCACAAAATTTACACATTGGCTGGTTATTCACTACCGGTCGGCAATCTATACTGCCGGTCGGCAAAGAATGCCTGCAGAACTTGCAACTCACAGCAGCAGAGGACAGAACTTGCATGGCAATACAATTCAAACAATGTATGCACCAATCATGTCCCTTATCATGTTTGCGACTCAAAGGAACATGCTCCTTGGTTCTCGGACCACTAATCACGCATTTCCATGCATGATGGCCCAAAGAATCAAGTGTGCAACTTTCATGTCAAATGAAATGCAAATCAAACAAACAAACTAAGGCCCAATTCCTATCACCAACTCAAGGAACAAGGCATGCATGCAAGATGCAATGCAACCTAGGCATGCAAACTAAGGATGCAACATGACATGGCAAGACACTTGTGCAAGCATACAAGCAAACAAGAGGCAATGCAAATGGATAAAAAGATGGACTTATACATGATTTAGGCAACTCTAAATAGGCCTAAAACAGTGGCCAAAGTGACCAAAATAAAGGACCAAATACACATACACGCATGCACATGCTAAAGGGCCAATGCTTAGGCACAAGTGAGGCAACTCTCAAGCGCACTTGAAAAGGGATATCATGGACAATTAGCATGCAACATAAGCTCTGGAAATCATGCTAAGATGGTGTCCTTCCCTCTGCCGCACATCGATGAATTAGTGGACTTCACTGCGGGTAATGCATTGCTATCCTTCATGGATGGGTTTTTCGGGTATAACCAGATTCTAATGGCGCCTGAGGACAGAGAGAAAACTGCGTTTAGTACGCTGTAGGGTACCTACTACTATCGGGTTATGACCTTTGGGCCGAAGAATGCCAGGGCTACCTATCAAGGGGCTATAACCACTATTCTGCATGATATAATCCACAAAGAGGTCGAGGTGTATGTAGACAACATGATGTCAAGTCCAAAGAAAGAGAGGGCCACTATACCGCCTTGATGAAATTCTTTCAATGGATCAGAGAATACAGACTGAGGTTGAATCCGCAGAAATGTACTTTTGGCGTAACAGTAGAGAAAATGCTGGGCTTTTTGATCATACAGAGGGGCATCGAAGTAGATCCTTCCAAAATTAAGGCCATCCTAGAAATGCCACCACCA
>NW_021026256.1:250258-262822 GCF_004153795.1 Camellia sinensis
AAATTCCTCCTGTGAAAAAAGTTATGCCCTTTTTCGTGAAGCCGCGCAGATTCGATCCAACCGGGATGATGCCCGACTTCAACTGATCATATCTCCCCCACCCGGACTTGGTTCTAGGAGATTCTTGAGTGAAAAATGAAGCCCCGGAAGTAAGCTTTCCGACGGTGGTGGCCCCATAGCTAAACGCCAAACGTACAGACAGATAAGCCCGATTCAGCGAGGACTGCTCGACTCGTTTCTACCCGGATTCATGCCGAACTTCTCCCAAATTAGTTTTCTCCTCTCCTTTCCTCTCTTCTTCAACTCCAAACTCCTAAACAAAGTGTTTTGAAGGATTTTCCTCTCTCCTTGCCAAAGAAACTGAACATTTCCCCTGCACACCTGTCTCCACCAAGTAAACCATCAGTAACGCCCAAGTCTTAAGGGCGGTCAAAAATGGGGTGTCTACAGTGCCGCAGCAGTCCGCAGACAGCCTTCATTGGCGGTGGTCGAACTCTTGGACACATAGATGACGAAGATGGTCATAACAGATATATGGACACAATCACCTTGGAAGGTGTTGGCGACTAGACTTTGGGATGAAATCGAAACCATTGGATGGACTGGACGCTACGAAAGCGTTGGGGGCTGGACTTCGAAATGAAGTTGCCTACGTTTCCCAAACATGGGAATCAAGCCTTACGTAGTTCCGGTTAAGGCACACTCGGGTCTTTTAACCTTCACTTTTCAGGCTCTAACTTTTGCCAAGGTGCCCGATGCGGGTTTTCGACCTTGCGAGCTTCTTTTCATTTTCTTTCTTTTTATTTCTTTTTCTTTTCTTTTTCGCATTTTTTCCTTTTCTTTTCTTCTTTTTTTTTTCTTTTCGCTCTTTTTTTTTCTTTTGGTATTTTTTGTATTTTCTTCTTGCTCTAACTTTTGCCTGGGTCACCCTTCCGGGTTTTCGGCCCAGCGAGCCTCTCAAAGGGTAAAAGTGTAACAAGTCCATGCCAAATGGTTTATGAAGTTGAAGCCTCTCTGTATCTGGGAGAACGGCTGTTGCACTGACTTGTGGAAGAATCCATCCCGGTTGCACCACGAGCTTCTTCTGGCGAGGTCTACTCCTTCTGATTCGGCTTTGGTGCCTCTTGCTCGAGGGCTCTGGCCATACAGACCTTGCATGACGTTTGACCGTTGATCTTTCTGAACGGGTTCGAGGTTTGAAAGTGAGGGGTTGAATCTTGAGGCTGAAAGCGATCCTAGGCTGCACAATCTCAACAGCGGTTCCATACAGGTCTTCACAGGGCCGTGTAAAACATTTGTTTTTGAAAATTTTTAAGAAAGCGACGAATCGCTCGTGTCGAAGATAGTGTGGAACCAATCTGGATCAAGCCAGGGTCCTTCCCAGTACTCACGCTGACAAGCATGGTTTCATTCATTAGAAAAAAAAAGCTTAGCATGCTTCTCTTTCTCTCATAATGATCAAAATTTTGCAAAACCCGAGGAATTCCTTCCTCTTTGTTTTTATCACAGCAGCGTTAAAAGGGGTTTTTGAAAAACTTAGGCTAATGTAATGAGTTTGGCGCGTAGGAGAGCAAGCGAGATGTACTGTCAGTCCATTCAAGTCCTCTGGCACAATTAACTTATACTGGAAGCAAGCATGAAAATGAGATAGCTACAGCTGTTTCATCCAAATCTGTTGGTATAACTGGCCCCTCGGCGGAAACAGACTAAAACAAAACAGATAATTACAAGACAAAACGGTGTTTGGGACAACAACCCCAGAATCACCTAGTATTCTATACAAAGGGGACTGACTTGATACAACAAAACAGACCCTTAAGCAAAAAGACTGACTCAAAACAAAGAGACAGACTAAAAAACAAAAGACTGACTCGATACCTAAGCCAGAATTTACAAAACTCGGTTTCACCGATGCTCAAAAATGCGTGCCAGACGCTACATCCAAAATATACCGAATGCCGCCCGCAGGTGGTTCACTTTACATACTTGCAGTATCTGAGCCCTCAAAATCCAATAACTGGGTGGTAACGGACTTGGCTGAGGTGGGCGGGAGGATAACCTCGTTGTCAATCAAATCTTGCACCTCATGACGGAGGCGGGAACAATTTTCGGTTGGATGGCCTGTCTGCTGGTGGTACGCGCAGTACTGAGCAGCATCATGCATGGCAGGGAGATTCTTCGGGAATGGCCGAGGCTCCAAGGGTTTAAGGTGTCCCCTCTCGGCAAGGATCTGAAGTGCCTTGGACAAAGGCATGTAGAGAGCATGAAAGGCCCTGCGCCCTCGGGGCAGGTACTTTGGGGTCTGAACGCTCTTACTAGCCGCACAAGCGAAAGGATCGGCAGGCACCACCTTAGCTTTCTGATCTTTCCCAGGTGTAGGGCTGGGAATAGGAGGAACTGTTCTAGCATGACGGGGCCTATCCCGATTTTCTGACTGACTTGAACTACCCTCAGGTGGAGTGGGGAAAGCATCCTCCACAGTTTTTGCCACAACTGCGGATATCTGTTGCTTATTCATCCCCCCGGCTTTCAAAGCCTCGACTGCCCACAGCAGTTGTTTAATAGGATCGGCATCTGCCTTCATTTTGCCTTTTCCTCTAGCCTCAGCCTGATCGAGGGTTTGGGTTGATGTCGATATGTCATTACCATGGCTGGAGGCCATCTCCGGTTGGCTAAGTTCAATCACAATTCGCCCCAACAGCGGGGGCTCCTGGGGTACGAAACTCCCGGCATATGGCGCGGCTGGAGGTGAAGCTGACATTCCGTAGGCGAAATCTGCCACAGACCTCTGGAGATCACCTATCATCCCCATTAGTTCAAAGGTGGTGGGCTCGCGAGCCTGATACAACTGGGGTCCCAGACCGGGTGCACAACAGGCGACCTGGGTGGATGTGGCATATCAATGTTGGTCTCGCTTTGCAGAGTGATCCCTTGATCTAATGCAGTTGTCATAACCACGAACTCTTCTGAATTCTGCGTTGTCATAAGTCCTGCCTCAGCAAGGGGGAACGCTGGCTTGTTCTGTATCAACTCTCTGAACTTTCTGAACTGAAAGGGAAAACAAGCAGCATTTCAGCCCAAAACGGATCAAACACAGGTGTAGCTGAACAACTATACTCCATTACTGATCACTGTTCCCCAGAATTACTGTCCCCAAAACTGAATCTGGATACCGGCAGATAACTGATTCCCAACAACACTGATACTGGTGCCCTCGGGCCCGATACTCAAACTTGCAAACTGGTATGTACGTTCCTGTAGAGATACACTCTAAAAGCACATAGCAAGTAAAGAGAGCCAAAACACCCCTATGTTGGGGTAGGGTTTCCCTGTCCTATCTTGTCAGGAGCTAGGGTTCCACTATGCACGCAGCAGTTTCAAACAACCTAACATCGGGTGAGCAATCTGTCCTAGCTTGAAATGGTCACTATGGATCCGAATATGCACTAGGTCGAATGGTCAAAAAGGGTGCCCCGGTAAAACCGGGGTCTGTGTTCCCATACTGTCAGAGCCCATAACCGGTCAGCCTTATGGTCATGCCTTGACAAGACAAGCCTCCGGCAAACCGTTCAGGAATGACAGATGGCAAACACAGTGTTCCTAGGCACACCAATGCACATGCAATGCAAAGAAACACATAACTGAAATCAAAACAGGATATCACGAGTTCGAGTCAAGCTCTCTAACTCCCCAGCAGAGTCGCTACAAACTGTAGACGCGCCCGCGTGGGGGCCCTCGCTACAATTCGGACTCGATTTGTGTCACGGTTCTTAATCTGAACCAAAGAGTCCAAATCTAGCAAATCGTTTTGAGAAACAGATTTTTTGAAAAGAAGTGCCAAACATGGACTACTTTGCCAGATACAGAGTTGCCACCT
Source organism: Camellia sinensis (assembly GCF_004153795.1). NCBI lineage: Eukaryota > Viridiplantae > Streptophyta > Magnoliopsida > Ericales > Theaceae > Camellia > Camellia sinensis. The sequence continues at coordinate 254,136 of NW_021026256.1, forward strand.
AAATATTTTAAAATGGGAGAATTTAGGAAACCCTGACTCGGTGCCGAAGGCCACATGTCCGTCAGCACCAGAGTTGCCTCGGCTCGGGAGCTAGGGTACGATTGGGGAAGGTCAGCTATGAGCACCCCCTCTCGCCCGATCCAAAGATCGGCCTCTACTAACCGTGATATTCGTTTTTGAAAGCGTTATGTGCTCTTATTCCGGTTATTAGCCTAGAATTACTATGATATGCGTGCAGCAAACAAGTATACACTAGATTGCCTAATTTGGAAACAAACATTGCATATCCGTTTGTCTTTGAAAAATACTTTAGAATTTGCTACTCGCAAGTAAGCTAAAATACGAATTTCAACGAGTTTTTCCAACTCAGACAGTCCAACCTTCACCCACGGGCATTCAAATAGTTTATCACATAAGCATTTAGCTACATGGTAAGCATACTGTCATGATAGCACTCACACACATGCGGGATGCTAAAGCATAAATACTTACATCGTACTCCGTGCCAAAATAGTAAACTAGTTAGCAAACATGCATGTCCTAGTTCATGTTGAATTGCCTAATGCGACACACACAGGATGCAATCAAAGTAGGCTCGGCTAACCTAAATATGGCATGTGAAATGCGATCAATTTGATGCACGTATTCAATTTGGAATTGAAGTACAAATGCAGTTAGCATGATGTACCGAGCCTGATGTATGCAATACAAATGCATGAATGCACGCATGCATAGTATAAGCTATGCTAAATTGAGCATGTCCTATTACTAACCATCAAAGCGGGTAAGTAAAAGGGAAGAAAGAAGTGGGGATTGGAAGACATACACACCACTCACACACACTTATTACATATTTGCCCTCGCTCGGAGGGACCAAATAAATAATAAAACTTAATTAACTACGCAAGCTAATTAAATATAACAAATTGCCTAATCAGCTTAGAGAAAACAGATAAACCGCCCCGGGAGAAGAGCTCGATGCAATGCATGCTCGATCCTGCTCGGAAATGCACCGCCATGCATAGGCTGCCTCTGTTTTCCTTCCTTTACTCCTCTGGAGGCTGCCAAAATCTCAGGACTGCTTCCTTGGAGATAGGGGGACACCACCGGCTGAATGGGATTACCACCGGCAGTGTTAGGTGGCCACCAGCCATTGGTGAAGCTATCGGCAGAGAAAGGATTGCCGGTCGGCACTTAGCACTGCCGGTCGGCAGAGTGTTCCTGCAGAATCTGCAATTGACAGCAACAGAGGGCAGGGCAAAGCATGGCAGTACAATTCAAGGCATATATGCACCAATCATGTCCCCTATCATGTTTGTGACTCAAAAGGACATGTGCCTCGATTCTTGGACCACCAATCACGCATTTCCATGCATGATGGCCCAAAGAGTCAAGTGTGCAACTTTCATGTCAAATGAAATGCAAACCAAACAAACAATCCGAGGCCCAATTCCTATCACCAATTCAAGGAATAAGTCATGCATGCAAGATGCAATGCAACCTAGGCGTGCAAGCTAAGGATGCAACATGGCATGGCAAAACACTTATGCAAGCATACAAGCAAACATGAGGCAATGCAAATGGATGAAAAGATGGACTTATACATGGTTTAGGCAGCTCTAATGAGGCCCAAAACAGTGGCTAAAGTGACCAAAATAAAGGACCAAATACACATACACACATGCACATGTTGAATAGCCAACACTTAAACACAAATGAGGCAACTCTCAAGAAAACTTGAATGAGGATATCATGGACAATTAGCATGCAACATAAGCTCTGAAAATCATGTTAAAACATGGTGCCAAACCAAGCAACACGGCAAGCTAAACATGCAACAATGGTCCAAGTATTTGAAACAAGTCAAAGGGACTCGAACCATGGCTAAGCCAACCAAGCCTCACAAGGCTAAGAGGGCTTAAGATAGGTTCAAGACAGACCTAGACTATGCAAAGGGGGCCCCCTAGATGGCATCTAAGTGGCTCAATTTCAAAGCATGCGCAATGGCAAAAACATGGAACATGCTACACAAGCTTTCAAAGCAATAAAGAGGCATCCTAGGCAAACATATACTCATGCAAAGGGGACTGAAATGACATGGTGGATGGTTCCAAATCACCAAATCAATGCAAAAATGTCATGCTATACATTCATACACTTAAGGCCAACAAGCCGGAATGCAAAGGGGCTATACTAAGCATGCCAAATCCGACCCAAACAACTATGGACAGACCTTAAACATCGCAAAATATGTACAAAAGCTTCACAAGACTAAGCCTAAAACATGCTTGAACAAGGGCTAACAACCTAAGGCACATTAAGGCAATAACAAGGCATTACATGGTAGGTATGCTAAGCATGCATGGTGTACCAAAACCAACTCATAGCAAGGTTATATCATGGCATAATAAGCATGGAAAACAACCAAGACATGATCAATACATAGTCTAACATGATGCTCCCTCAAGAGGTCAAAAAGGGTCCTTTCAAGGACAACAAGGAGAGGGGGTGGCCCTCCCCTTTTGGAGACTTCAAGGCACCATCTTCACCACTGAAATCCCTCAAGATTTCAGTGGTGAAGAGGCCCAAACACCAAAGTCTCGGAACTTGCACAAAATAGCACAAAATGGGGCCTTTCAAGGCCTAGGAGGGGTCAAACACCTCCAAACCACAAAACACTCTTAATAAACAATCAAGAGGGCTAAAAAAAGAACTTTTTTATGTTATTTACTAAGCACAAAAACAGTTCTAAGATAGGCAAAAACAAGATGCAAAAATGGGGAATAAAGGGGCTAGTTTCTTACCCTTGAAGACCCTTTCAACAATGGTGCTCCAACAGCTCCTTCTAGGTTGAAAACAGCTCCAAAACTTCAAAACCAACCTCTTAGAACCTCAGTAGCTAAGTGAAGGTGAAACACTATGTGATTATGTGCAATAGTAAGACACAAACACAATTTAACACACACAAGAGGGAGATATAGAGATAGAAAGTGTATGGTTTCTAACCCTAGAACTCAAAACCCTAAAAATGGCTGTCTAAACTCTCTAAAATATCTCAAGTGTCTAACCCTTGCAACAGAGAGCCCCTCTCTTTATAGAGCTTATTGTCTTGTAAAGCTTACAAGACAAGCTTCTAAAGAGGGAGATCCCTCCATACACGTGTTTGGAGGGGAGCCAAATACAAGACAGCTGTGACAAAATATCTGCAAAAGCAGATGCACAGTAGTCGGCCGGCCAAAGATGCCATTTTGGCAAAATTGAGTGCCGACCGGCACTAAATAGTGCCGAATATATATTGCCGGTGGCAGCAAAAACCAGCCGGTGGCCTCTAGCCACAGCCGGTGGTGTGTGGGGATGCCTCACAAGGCATTCACTGCCCTTCCAAGGCAAAACACAAGTGTTTGGTGCAAAACCAGACACTAAACGATCAAGTTCGGAGATCTTGAGGCAATGCGCGTAGCCGAGACCTCCGGGAACTCCAAACGAACACAAACATGGATAATCAAGAAGGGAAGTAGAGACGCTTCAAGGTTCATCAAAATATCTTGAATTGATGTAGGACAAGCCTTGACACAATAGACTCTAGCATAACGTTTGGCCATAAAAATGCTTCAAGATTCATCAAAACATCATGAATTGATGTATGACAAGCCTTGACACAATAGACTCGGTATAATGTCCGACCAAATTCAATCAATCATATTGGTTCTTTATGTCGGTTGATTCGTTTTAAACTCAATTTTATTAGCCTTTTTTATATTACCTTTCCTTTTTCTTTAATCCATTAAGTCCACGGTGATATTTATATCCACTAAGTCCGAAACACAATAAAGGGAAACAAGTGTCGACTTAACCCGAGGAAATAAACCTTATTTTATTCGGGAAAATTACAAAGGAAGAGTCAACCTCATTTACAAGCAATAAGGGATTTCAAGTCAAACTCAAGATGTGCAACAAGGACTAGTCAAACTCAAAAGAGTGATAACGACTTAGAAAAACCCACAGTGAGTGATAATGGCTTCAAATCCAAACTTGATAATAAGTGATAATAACACTTTCCTTGGTGATTTCCAAGGGTCAATTAATCCCTTAAAAGTACACACACTGATGATAAATTCTTCGGGGAAATTACAAAGGAAGAGTCAAACTCATTTACAAGTGATAAGAGATTTTAAGTCAAACTTAAGATGCGCAGGAATGACTAGTCAAACTCAAAAGAGAGATAATGACTTAGAAAAATCCAAAGTGAACGATAATGACTTGAAATCCAAACTTGATAATAAGTGATAATGACACTTTCCTTTGTGATTTCTAAGGGTCAATTAATCCCTTAAAATTAGACACACTGGTGATAAAGAGAATTGAAAAATAAATTATTGTACTTTAGTATAAGAAAGTTTTTATGCCTTTGGTAGTGAACCTCCGAAGAGATTAAATCATTAAGCGTGAGAAAGTTTTATGCCTTTGGTAGTGAACCTCCTAAGAGATTAAACCATGAAGTATGAGAAAAGTTTATTTCCTATATTTGAACCACAATCTTAATTTTTCATAACTTTTTAATCAAAATAATCAAAGAATGGAGAGAGGTTGCAGAGATGATTATGCAAAGTTGATTAATTGGTTAATATAACACAAACATAATATTTAAAACAAAATTATTGAAATAAATTAAACAAGTTCCTAAATAGCATAAAATAGTGCTGAAATTAACCTATAGAAGGTGCACAATCATAAAGAGATTAAAGCTAATAAACAAGTATGAGGAAGGGTGGCTAACCCGCCCCCCCTTCCCACTTTTGCAACTTCAAATCACATAGTTTAGATGTTGGAAAACAGCCCCAAACAGTCCAAAATTAGCTCCAAAATAGTGGCAAAAGTTGACGAAAACAAGTGGGAAACACAAGGATTTAAGCTATGAGTAATGTTCAAGTAAAGGGGGATTAACCCTTTCACCTTTTGGTAGCTTTTAATCACATGTTTCATCCCTCAAAACAGTCCAAAAATAATATGAGAACACAAGAAAAAGATGAACAAAGATTGAAATAAAAGAAACAAAGCTTTTGTCAAGACCCAAACCCAGCCCTATAGGTTTAGCGTCGTGACCTGCCAGTAATCATAGATTACCTACGTCCTCCATACAAATAAACTTTTTATACCAATTATGGGGCTCAACGGAAATCTAAAACGGTATAGAATTCATCCATTGAGCTGTGCATATATGAGAAGGGCAAATATATTAAGCAAGGTATTGTTTCAAAATTTTCCTCCAACATAGTACAAGCCATGTAACATAAGTACAATTCATGTCTTACAAAATACAACCCCAACTATGAACAAATACAAAACCTATAAACCACACAAAAGGGGTTTGACGAGTATGGCTCCACTCGAGCCTGATTACTTCACTTTGAAGCTTCACAAAAGGCTGACCCGGTAAACTTGAGGCTATCTAACTCTGATGTTCAGTTTGCCCACCTACAAATACATATATAAATAATAGTAAGCTAGAGCCCAATGAGTAACAACAAAATAAAGAGATTATATGAATGAAGTTCCACAACATTACAATTATCATTTAGATTAGCCATCAAGTCAATGTCAAAACGGATAACCATTAATCGATAGCATTTTCATTAGCTCATTAACTTAATCATTAAGATCTTTCAATGTCAAATTATGTGGTACATCCATGAAGTAATAGTGAACCGTATGTCAATCAATCCAATAGCCATGGTATTGTTAACCCCAGGCAAGGGCCTAGCCATGGTATTATTACCCCTAGGCAAGGGCCTAGCCATGGTACTATTACGCCCAAGCAAGGGCCTAGCCATGGTACTATTACCCCCAGGCAAGGGCCTCTTAAACAATGTGCCACGGTGTTAATTTCCCCCAGGCAAGGGCCTATTAACAATGAGCCACGATATTAATTTTCCCCGAACAAGGGCCTATTGAACAAGGAGCCACGATATTAATTTCTCCCGGGCAAGGGCCTATTAAAGGATGCCACAAGTATAGTTTTAAAATAAAACATCATTCATAGGAGAAATAACATTTCAATAAACCATTCCATCAATCGTCATAAAGTTTCAAGAAGACATTTAATCAATTATATATATATATATATATCAATTTCAATAGCAATAGCACTTTCAGAAGTAGGAATAACTTGAACACATCTTTATAAAGTTATTACTCACAGTGGTTTGTGGTGACGCTAAGCGTTGGGTGTCCACCTAAACGAAATACACAACAAAGTATAAATGAAATTCCATTTCATTTCTATTCAATTCTCTTTGTGCATCTCTAACTTATTGTATGATTATATGAGTCCAAAAAGATGCCTAAGAATGCTAGGAGTGGCATGAGGATGCAAATGTGCACTTAAACGAGTTGGTAAAATTTTGTTGAAAACAGGATCTCTGCTCAAGCGCAACTTCCTACGCTCGAGTGGGGTTCAAAAACAAAGGTGGTCGCTCGAGTGTGACATCTGTCGCTCGAGCGGTCTGCAAAAGTGCTAGATACATGAAATTCACGCTCGATGGTCGCTCGAGTGGAATACTGAAGAAAAAGGGTCCTCGCTCGAGCACCACTTTGGTCGCTCGAGCGGACTGTAAAATTTTAGAAACTTATGGGAGCTCAAAATCCACGCTCGAGCATGGACTCTCTTGCTTGAGCGGACAGCACGAATTCTGGAATTTCCAAAACTGCAATTGAATATCAAACATGGTATTCAAAGCTTCAAATCTTGCATTTCTGTTATAAAAACATAGAAAGTCATTATATAACTTGAAAACACTTCCAATTGAAATCATTTATTCAAAATTATGACAAATTCTTAACTAAAGATTCCAACCACAATTTTTAAAATGAGTTTAACTCAATTTGAATGCATAATTCTCCAAAACATGTTTGAAAATAAGATCAAGTGACATGAGAGGCATGAAGACATGATGGATTCTCCAAAATGATGTATAATTGTGCCATGCATGAATGAATTCCATGAAATTCCAACTCAAATATGCATGCATGCAAGCAATTCAACTTCATTCCTCAATTTCTTGAAATTCATATCTTCTTTTCTTCAATAACATGTCAATGAGTACAAAAATGAGAGGAATTCACTTCTATATGCCATATCTACATGAATTAGTGATGAGTGCCATACCTAGTGTTGAATTCAAGTGTGTTATGTCTCCAATCTTTGAATCTCCCTCTAATTCTCTACAATTCACCTCTTTCTCTCTCTCTAGATGTTGAACTCTCCTCTCCTCTCTCTCAATTCTCAGCTGAATGTGTACACAAAAATGAGCTCATAAGCTTAATTTGGGTCTTATATAGGGTGTGATTAGGTTAGCCTAATCAAAGGTAGTTAGGATTAATTAATTAGGCTTAATTCTAATTAATTCAATCAGTTTATTCTAATTGTTTTGATCCAAATCAAATTTCAATTGAAACTACCATAAAATTCTACATATTCCAAGTAGCCTATTGGGCTAGTCAATTTCAGTTTTTGAAACCGTTTAGGCTCTCAATTGCTGACTCTAAGTTGCCAATTTAAACAGATATTCCATAAGTCAACAGATAATTATAGAATCAAACATGTAATCACACAATCAAGCACATAATCAAGTAATTAAACTCATTAAAACCACATAATGTACTAGTTTGATGGTCGGGGTTGTCACAGCTTTACCTCTTGTCACTATAAGAAATTGCACTTTAACAACAACTTTTGGCGACGATGCTAATTTTTCATAGCAAAATTTTTGGTTGGTGCCAAAATTTTGAAAATTTTAGAGACAAAGGTTAATTTTTGGCAACATGATAAGCGTTGCTATTAGTCTATTTATTTTTGGCGACAAAAAGTTGGCGTTGGCAAAGAATTAAACATTTAGCGACGACAAAATTATTGGTCGGCAAAAGTTGAGATGGCTTTGATTTTCTAAAACTTGTTTTAGATTTCTTTTAAAAGGCTACAAATTAGTTTTGTGAAAAATTTGAAAAATCAAACAGTTTGTTTGGTTTTATTTTTTAGAATTCAACTTTTAAAAAATTCTATTTTCTTATTTTTCATATTTTTTTTAATTTTTTAAATATTTTAAGCAATTGTTTTAATTTTTAGACACACCTAACATAAATACACTTAAAAGTATAGTTTTTATGAAAAAAAACTTTTAAAAATTCACTAAATATCAAAAAATACAAAAAAAAAAGAAAAAAAAAGCAACAACAACAACAACAACAAAAAACAAAAATTTAGTATATTTTGTGTATTTACTAATTTTTTAAAATATTTTTTTATAAATATTTTACTTTTTAAATATATTTAACTAAGGTGCATCTAAAAAAATAAAAAAATATTTAAAATTTAAAAAATATTCACTAAAAACAAAAGAATACAAAAATCAAAAAAATTAATTTTCCAAGTTAATTTCCACAACTATGAGTCTACTTAATTTCTTACTTTAGATACAAGCTACGTTCCCGGAATCACATCAACGCTAAATTCAATTTCCCTGTCAGTCAAATCCCCTGGCAGATTATCTGGAAAAACATCTGGGAATTCTCTGACTATAGGAATACTGTTCACGTTAGAATTATCATCAGTAGATACAGTCAATATAGAACACAGATATCCCTTACAGTCGCCAGAAACTGTAGACGTCCCCTTCACAGATGAAATCAGA
>NW_021026256.1:277324-288914 GCF_004153795.1 Camellia sinensis
TTCTAAGCCTTTACACTTGTGTTTCCCATCTCTCTATCCACTTTTTTTGATCTTTTAAATACTGATTTTTAAAGTTATTTCAGTGGCTAAAAACATGTTTTGAAGTCCAAAATTGAAGGGGTTAGCCTCCCATCCTTGTGTCTTGTTCACTAGCTTACATAGCTCCATGTTATAGCTTACTATTTTAGCCTTTTTTTTTTTGTCTTAATTCTAGCACTTCTTTTGCATGTTTTAGGACTATTTTGGGATTGTTTTATGTGTTTATTGCATTTATTCTTTGTTTTGCATGCTTGTAGTTTAGTTGTCCTCATAGGTTTGGTGGTTTAGGCCTTAGCCACCATCCTATTTGAGTTGATAGCAATTGTTTATGGCTTTCCATACTTGTTTTCACCCCTAATCACTTCTGCAACCTCCTTCTTTTCTTGGCTTTTGCTTTGCTTTGAAAGTTAGTGCAAACTAGTTGCTTGTTTAAAGCATGAGATTGAGGTCTTATGCTTAATGGTTTAATCCCTTTGGGGGTTCATCACCAACGGCATGACACTTCTCTCATGCCTAAAACAACTCTTGATTTGATGCTTCTTTCCATTAGAGGACTTAAAGCTCACCTTTGGACTTAATTTATTAAGGAATGGTTGGTAAATTAAAATGGAGTAATAAAATGAGAATTTAAAATGATACAAGATAATAACTTGGTTTGGGTTCAATCGAACGTTAATTGAACCCTTGAGTCTTGAGTCGTTTCATACTCATTAGTGATGAAAACAACTCAAGATTCATTGTCAACTACTTCCCTTGATCATTCATGATAAGGAAGTTGTTTTGAGAGTCTTGTTTTGTTGCATTCATTGAACTTGCACCCTGTTGGTTCATAGGCTATCATGCAATGAAATTGCATCCATTGATGGTTTGTGAACCAAGTTTACTACTCATTTGAGCTGTTCAAATGATAAGGAGAGGTAAGTTGTGCAAACAAACCCTTGAGAATACCCTGTTCCTGATCTGTTTGCTCTCTGTTGCAACAGGAAAATCCAGTCATCAGTGGCCGGCAAGCCACCTTTTGTGGTTGGCAGGCCACAACTTCTAGCCTGCCAGCCACCTTTGTAAAATCCAGTAGTAGCTTTTTGAAATAAAACAGAGTTGTTTTTGAGGTAAAAAACAGTGCAAGTATTCTAACTATGCAACAGAGGCTTCTTGGCAGCAGAATAGTGGCTTTTTTGGGTGGAATTCCGCGCACATGCATGAGCACTCCTTGCTTCCTGGGACTGCTTAATCTAATTACTTAGCTTAGATATTTGTTATAATTAATTAGTTGTAGCTAGTTAATTTTGTAAAGTGTTGTAACTAATTAGTTAGCTAGGCTAGTTATTTAATTTTGTCATGTAATAATTAGTTAATTAGCTAGAATAGTTTATTAATTTGTTGTTGTAATAATTAGTTAAGTAGCTTAGCTAATTTATTCATTTCGTTTTGTAATAGTTAGTTAATTCGCAGTAATTAGCTTAGCTAGTTAGTTTATTCGGACCCTCCTGCGTGAGGGCAAACTTGTAATAATGTGTGTAGACACCCCATTTTTGACTGCCCTTAAGACTTGGGCTTCACTGGTTGATCACTTGATGATGAGAGTTATGCTGTACAAACGTTCAATTTCTTCAGCAAGAAGAATTTCTAAATCCCAACCGTACACCCTATTTTGGACCAAAACTATTTTAAACCTTAAAACCCTCACTTTCAAAATATTTTTGAAAATGTTTCTACGATGTTCCGAGGCTCGCATTTCCTAAAAAATTACACTTTTCGGTAAACTAAGCAAGGACAAAGTGGAAATAAATAGAAGAGAGGTGAACTTTTTGAAAAATCTTTTAAACCTCTTATTTATAGGTTTGGAGTTGAAGAAAATAAGAGGAGAGGGAAGAAAACTAGTTGGGGAAATAGTTAGCCATGAAATCGTTGAGAGAGAATTGAACAGCCTTCACTAAATTAGGCCTATCCTTTTTTACACTTTGACTTTAGTTGTGAGGTCACCACCATTGGAAACTGGACTTTCGGGGCTTCATTTTAGACCTAAGAATCTCCTAAAGCCGAGTCCGGATAAAGGAGATATGGCTGTTTGAAGTTAGGCATTAATCCGATTAAGCTAGAAATAAGAAACCTTCACTAAAATAAGCATATCTCTTTGCACACTTATAATTTAGATATGAGGCTGCCACCATTGAGAACTAGACTTCCGGGGCTTCAATTTAGACTTAAGAATGACTTGAAAAGAAGTCCGGATGAAGGAGATATGTCCATTTGAAGTCAAACCTGGAAGCAAATTTTTTGATGGCCAGCAGAGGACCGGCCGGCCCCCATTGATGGCTGGAAATGCACATTTTTGGCTGGCCGGCCGGCCACCTGCCGGCCACCAGTGTAAAACCCAAATATTTTCTCTAGCTGTTTCCATAAAGTTCCAGTTGTTCGTTTTTAGATATTTTCGACCGAAGCTCATATATTTCTATATATAGAAGACCTCTCTTCTTGCTTTCAAGGTTAGAAACATTTTAGAAGTTACGAAAATTTTGGAAAATATCCTCTCTTTACAATTCTCTCTTTTTTGCAACTTGCATAGCTTATGCCCAAACACTCTAAACCAAACCTAGAGAACTTCTTGCTGAGATGATTTGAGCTTGATTTTGAGCTCTTGAAACACTTGAGAGTGTGAAATTGGTGGTTTTTGATTGAAGGGTTCATTCCTCTTCAAAAGGTTTACTTTCTCTTGTTTTTGTACCATCTCTACACCACTTTTTTTTCTATCTTTTCTTGCTGATTTTGAAGTGTTTTTTAACTGTTTTTATGGGCTGAAGCTTGTGATTTAATGCTATTAAAGGTAGGGGGTTAACCACCCTTCTTTGCACATTGTTTCCTAAGCCTTTACACTTGTGTTTCCTATCTCTTCATCAAATTTTTTTTGGAGCTTTTTACCATTGATTTTCAGAGGTTTTCAGAGGCTAAAAAAAGTGGTTTTGAGGTCCCAAAAATGGCGGGGTTAGCCACCTCTCCTTTGGCTTGTTTACTTGCTTAAATTGCTCCATGTTTTAGCTTATTATTTTAGCTACTTTTGTCTTCATTCCAGCACATTTTTATACTATTTTGGGACTAAAATTTTGGGCTGAAGCTTGGGTTTTAAGGCCATTAAAGGTTGAGGGGTGGTTTACCTTTCTTTATACCTTGTTTTGGAGGCCTTAGCCCTTGTGTTTCCCACCCTTTCACTATCCTTTTCCAAGCTTTTTAAACACTGATTTTCAGAGCTTTTTTAGTGGTCAAAACCATGTTTTGAAGTTCAAATTTGGAGGGGTTAGCCTCCCCTCTTTGTGTCTTGCTTACTAGCCTAGTTGGTGCCATGTTTTAGCATATTAATCTAGCTATTTTTAGCTTAATTTTAGCATGTTTTGGGACTTGTTTTAACATGTTTTAGCACTGTTTTGGGCTATTGTTTGCATTTGGGCTTTGTTTTGCATGCTTCTGGTGTAAGTGTTCTCACAAGCTTGGTGTTTTAGGCCTTTAGACACTACTTGTTTGAGTTGATTGCATTGTTTTAGTATTTTTCTCACTTAATTTCAGCAAGCATAATCTCTGCAATCTCCCTCATTTCTTCACTCTTTGTTTGCTTTGTGGGTTATTTCAACCTTGGGATTGTTTAAGCTTGAGATTGAGGTTCATGTTTAATGGTTTAATCCTCTTTTAGGGGTTCATTATCAACGGCATGACACCTCTCTCTTGCCTTAAACTACCCCTTGTTTGACACTTCCTTCTCTTTTAGGGGACTCAACTCACCAATGGACTCAATTGGTTAAAGAATGGAAGGGTAATTAAAAGGAGTAACCACAAGTTGAAACTAAAATTGTGCAAAGATAAGAATTTGATTATGTCTTGGTGTGTTCAATCAGACGTTAATTGAACACATGGGACTTGGACCATTTCATACTTGCTAGTGATGAAATGATCCAAGTCTCCAAGGTCAACCACTTCTCTTGATCTTTCATGAAAGGGAGGAGGTTTGCATTTTTTCTTTCTTTCTTGCATTTATTAAACTTGCACACTTAGGTTCACAAGCCATCATGCAATGAAATTGCTTGAGTTGGTGGTTTATGGCTTAGGTTCACCACTCCTTGGATTTGCTCATGAAAGGGAGGGGTGAGTTGTGTATACAATCCTTGAAAATACCCTGTATATGTTCTGTTTGTCCTCTGTTGCAGTAAGATGAACCTAGGCATCAGTGGCCGACAGGTGGCCAGCAGACCACCTCCACGGTTGGCTAGTGGCCGGCAAACTTCATTTTTGGCCAGCTAGCCACTGATGCAAATTTTAGCAAAGTGTTGGTAAGATGGAGCAAAGTTATTTTGGAAATGTTCAAATGTGTAAACAAAGGCATTCGGGAGCAAAACGGTGGTCTTTTCAGGTGGAAACCAAACATGCGCATGAACATCCCTCTCTTCCCGAGGCGGAGTAGTTAGCTTAATGCTTAAATTGTTTAGCTTACTTACTTAATTGCACTTGTGTTGTAATTATTAGTTAAGTAGTTTAACTAGTTATTCATTTTTCGTTTTGTAATAGTTAGCTTTAGCTTAGCTTTAATTAGTTAGCTAGTTTATTTATTCAGACTCTCCTTCGTGAGAGCGTAATGTAATAATGTATATGTCTTCCAATCCCACTTCTTTCTCCCTTTTATTTACTCGCTTACGATGGTTAGTTTAGGGACATCATGTTTTGTTTAGCATATCGCTCGGTTCATCATTTTAACTGTTAGACTTATTTATTTTGATGATTTATTTAATTATGTTTTAATTTATTTGAAAGAGAAAAACAGAATTCAAAATTTATTTTGATGATTTATTTAATTATATTTTAATAAAAAATTATTTTGATGATTTATTTGAAAGAGAAAAATAGAATCAAAATTTATTTTGTCCCATTGTTTCTCACATAAACCCTTATCCTAAATGTTGTTAGAATGTATTTAATATTTGATTAAATTAGGAGTTCAAACAGCCCAAAACAAAGGTTCAAACAGCCTAGCACAACAGCAAACCAAAAGGTTCAAAAGGTTCAAGTGGAAGATATTCAAATTAGTAATGATGGAAGTATAACGGCTATAAAGGTTCAAAAGGTCAAAAGGTTCAAAAGGTTCAAGTGGAAGATATTCAAATTTGTAATGATGGAGTGGAAGATATTCAAATTGGTAATGATGGAAGTACAACGGTTATAAATTCAAATGACTACAACGGCTATAAATTCAAATGAATACAACGACTATAAACGACTATAATTTTCATTATATATACCAAAGTCTCTAATGTAAACAAGTTATAAAAAAACCTGAAAATATTCTTTGATCTATAATCACTCACACCTATTCTCAGAAATTATACATTGAGCCTTATAGCTTTAAACCCATCTTTCCTGTGTGAGATTTACAGAAAAATCAAAGCTTCATTTTATATATCTATCTTTGAGAGATATTTATTGTAAGCTTTCTTTGAAAGTAAAAATACCATTTCATCTTGTAAAAGTGTTGTAAACACTGTGTTCTTGAAATCTTGAGAGTGATTGTGAATCGCCTAAGATTTGTAAGGGTTTGGGCTTGTGAAGTCTGTGTAAAATTCGTAGAGGATTGCTCCATTTGTAAAGAGGTTGCTAGCACCCCTGTGAAGCTAGAAGATAGTGAAAAATCTCAAGTGAAGCTTGAGGAGTGGATGTAGGCTTGGTTGAAGCCGAACCACTATAAATCTGTTTGTCTCCTCTTCCTTAATTTCTTTACTTTCATACTACTGCTATAGCTATCTAATATTCATGTGTTAATCATTTGATTTACCCTGTATGTTAGTTATACTTCATTGTTATTTTGCTTGATCATTTTCTGCTAAGTTCATCATTGTGCTTGTTAATAATTTGTTGTACTAGTAGTTAATTTTATTGGGGTATTATTATTTTTAATTTGTAGAAACCTAATTCACCTCCCTCTTAGGCTCCTTTTTAGGTAACATTAACTACATTGTCGTTTAAATACTTCTTTGAATACGTGCTTAGACCGCATGTTATCAAATTGATTCATATGCTATATTAGTAGTCGAGCCTATCTAATTGCATATCGTATGTGTTGTATTAGTCATATCACATAGTTAGGAATCATGCATTTTTCTAACTAGTTTCTCTTTTGGCTTGGAGTACTAGGTGAGCCTTTACTCGCTTTAGCATAATTGCATGAGTGTTGATGTTTCCATGTCTAGCATGCTTGCCACGAGGCTAATTGCTTAAGTGCTATAACTGTTTAAATGCCTGTGGATGAAGGCTTATTGCTTGAATTGGAATAATTCGAGCATGTTCATATGTGATCACCTTTTCAAGGGGTACATATTCAAAACAATTTTGCAAACAAACATGAGCCAAATGTTCCAATTCTTGCAAGTTAGTCTATACTTGTGTGTATGAGCATCACATAGTAATGCTAGCCTAATAAATTGGAATAAGAGCATATAATGTACATAAAAATCATATCATAATTAGTAGAGGCCGATCTTTGATCGGGCGAGCGGGGGTGCTCAAATGTATTCATGACCTTCCCTTCTCGTACCTAAGTTCCTGAGCCGAGACAATCTTGGTGATAACGGACACGTAGCCTTTGGCACGAGTCATGGGTTTCCTAAATTTTCCCAAACTAAAATATTTAGATGGCAACTTTGTATCTGGCAAAGCAGTCCATTTTTGGCATTTTGATTCAAAATCGATTTTTCAAAAAGATTTGTCAGATTTAGACTCTTTAGTGATTATCTATTTCGCATTGCACTTGTGAAATCAAATTCAGAACCGCGGGAGTCTAAACTGTAGGGCTTATTTCGACCTCTCGAAAGGGGGGGGGGGGGGCGAAAAAGTCGAGTTACAATGTGTATGTCTTCCAACCCCATGTCTTTCTTCCTTTTATTTACTTGCTTATGATGGGTAGTTTAGAACATCATGTTTCTTTTAGCATACTCCATGATTTGCATCCACTTGTTTTGTGTGCACCGAGACTCGGTTCATCATTCTAACAAAGCATTGTAGTTTACATACTTCGTTGAATACGTGTTTAGATCGCATGCTATCGAATTGATTCATATGCCATATTAGTAGCTGAGCCTAGTAATTGCATATTGTATGTGTTGCATTAGTCATATTGCATAGTTACGATCATGCATTGTTCTAACTCTGTCATCTTTTTTGGCTTGGAGTTTAGGTGAGCTTTTATTTGCTTTAGCATAATTGCATAAGAGTGATTGTTGTCATGTCTAACATGCTTGCCATGAGGCTAAGTGCTTAATTGATAAACTGTTTGAATGCCTGTGGATGCACCTAGTTGCTTGAATTGGGACAGTTTGATTAATGTACATTTAAGCCCACTTTTTCAAGTGGCACATTTACGAACTCTTTTAAAAAACAAACATGAAATCAAGTGTTCCAATTGTTGCAAGCTAGTCTATACTTGTGTGCGTGCGCATCACATAGTAATGTTAGCCTAATAATCGGAACAAGAGCATATAATGTAAATAAGATTCACATCATGGTTAGTAGAGGCCGATCTTTGATCGGGCGAGTGAGGGTGCTCAATTCATGACCTTCCCCTCTCGTACCCAAGTTCCCGAGCCGAGACAATCTTGGCGATGACGGACACGTGGCCTTTGGCACGAGTCATGGGTTTCCTAAATTTCTCAAAAAAATTTAGGTGGCGACTCTGTATCTGGCAAAGCAGTTCATTTTTGGCAATTTGATTCAAAATCGATTTTTCAAAAGATTTAACGGATTTGGACTCTTTGGTGTTTATCTATTTCACATTGCACTTGTGAGATCAGATTCAAAACTGCGGGAGTCCGATACTGTAGGGCTTATTCGTCTTCCGAAAGGGGGCACGAAATGTCGAGCTATAGTTTCTGGCGACTCTGCTGGGGAATTAGAGAACTTGACTTGAACTTCATGATGTGAAATTTTATCTACATTTATATGTTTCTTTGCATTGTTGCGCCGAAGTCACTGTGTTTGCCATCTGCTATTCCTGGATGGTTTGCCGGAGGCTTGCCCAAAAGCTTGCCAAAAGGTTGACTGGTCGTGGGATCTGCCATGTTGGGAACAAAACCCTTGGATCTGGACTACCGCTGCACCATTTGATCCTCCTTTCACTTCTTGGTGTTAGGTATGAGAGGTATATTAGGTAATTTTGTCGAGATATCCTTTTTGACCATTTGGCCTAGCTGCATATAGTAAAACTGTAGTGACTGTTCCGAATTAGAACATGATACTCTCCCGTATGAAGAATGATGTGATACCACTTGTTTGAGTAGTACAGCTGTAGATCACTCCAAAACTAGGATAGAGAAACCCTAACCTCGCATAGGGGTGTTTTGAATGCTTTTGTGCAAAATGTGAACTTTTTGGGAATGTATGATACAATCCTCGGAGAGTCTTAATATTGAGGCGATTCCTTTCAAACTTGAGGATCATATTAGAATCAGAATTTGGGTCAAAATCCAGGGGTTTGTATTTGATATAGTGGAAAAATATCAGAACCTGAACCAGAGCTAAGGCCAAAAATTGTATCTTACACTGTTTTGACCAGTATATCCGGTATCCCGATCTGATGGAGCATTTGTTTTTAATGCTAGGTTGGTCTGAGCCAGAGAAGGAGCAGTACCTGCCTTAACCCATCGCAGTCCGTCCAATTCCAAAAAAAACCCACTCAGCAAAGGCCCAGCCCATTTGATCCCCAAAGGCTAACTCAGAAAAGATCTAGCCAATGCCAAAAGACCCACTCTGAAAAAGCCCAATCTAGTCAAACTCGTCTAAACTAGTCCAATTCAGATACATCAAGTATAACCGGGTCAAAATCCTTGTTAGTCAGTTTTTTAGGTTACACCCAATCTGCTCAGCAGACCCGTGATGACAGAGAGTCCAGCAGAAGTTGTGGCCATGATAGTGGCGTTAAACCAGGGAATTTCCATGCAAGATGAGACCAATGCTGAAATGCAATGCCCATCTGGGGCATCTACTACACATCCAGTTCTGGGCCCCCTGCCAAACTTTGATCCACCTCTGCCAACTGAAGATTTGCAAGATCCGGATCCTCGAGAAGGGTTGGCTCAAGCTCGAGTTTTTAGACCCCTGGTGCATTCTAATGAGGGGCTTTATCCCCTTGATAATAATGAGCTCGACCCAACCTTATTAAAAATTGCTAACCTTGAGAAGCAATTTAAAAAGGCACAGGGATTTAACTCCATACCCAACATTGAGGATGGGTACATGAAGGCTGCCGTAAGCTCCCAGATAGGTTCAAAATGCCACATATTGACCTTTTCGACGGGTTTGGAGATCCTATGGTACATATCCGACTTTTCTTGGACGTTCTGAAACCAATGGCTCTCTCTGTATGGAAGAACCCTGTCGGGTATAGCGGCTACTTGGTACGCCAAGTTGGAGGATACAGTGAAGCAGAGTTGGGAAGATTTGGCTGAGGCATTTATCAATCAGTATTCTCACAATACCTAAATTGAAATGACCACCAAAGAGCTTGAAGCAACCCACCAGAATCCTATAGAACCTTTTATGGAATTTGTTGTAAGGTGGAGAGAAAAGGCAACACAAATGACAGATCGACCTTCTGAGAGGGACCGAGTGTGGATAGTGGTGTAGAACCTTGAGCTTGATATGTTGCAAAAGTTAATAGTCGCTCTTTTATTCACTTTCAAAACTTTGCATGAATTAGGAGTTTAGATTGAGAACTAACAAGGGGATTATTCCTAGAACAGGTGAACTAATAAGAAGGGTGTTTTCCAGGAGTACCAATGCTAGCAGTAGCACTAGTCCCAAACCTACTAAAATCAATACCGTTGTCGCCACTCCTAAAATTGCCGACTCGTTTGCCAATACAAGCCCACAAACAGCCAGCCCAACCTGAGCTCAAGACATAACTTTCACCCCTTCCATATGAGCCTAACTAGCGCACTAAAAGTTTTGATGGAAAGAGGATATCTCAAACCCCTTGATCCCCAACCTCTTCCTGACCCACTCCCTGCTAGACATAACCCCACTAAATACTGTGCGTACCATCAGCAGTGCGGTCATGGCACCGATCGTTGCTATCGCCTTCGTCATGAGGTTCATAATCTCATCGATAACCAAACAATAGCTCCACCCCAAGAACCCAATATTACCACTGATCCACTTCCCATCTACAACCAAGTACCTCATCTTCACCTTAACCTCATCCATACACTACCACTTACCTTTGACCTTAGCATATGCATCACCCCGGCCCATTTTATACGGATGGTCGTGGGCACCGAAAAATCATTTTTCAATTTTTGAAACCATCTCCTACATTTACCAACTATTATACGGACGGTCGTGGGCACCGAAAAACCATTTTTCAACTCCTTGCGTGGGTCCCAACCACAACACAACCCAACCCAACACAACTCAACGCCACACAACACAACTTAACCAAACTCAACACAACATAACCCAACTCAACACAACATAACCCAATACAATTCACATAACACACAACAAAATTCAACACAAAACTTGTGTCATCCATACCATTAGTAATTTCTTTTCCCCCAAGTTTGGTTTCATATTATAGCATAATTTAAACCATCAACATTAATTAAGGGTTCAATCGCAACTTTTACCTAAATTTTTCAAACTCTTTAACATTTCAATTAAATTTGTACATTTGCAATTTAGCACCTCAATTTCATGATTCTACTATCAATTGAAGCAAAGCCATTAACCATCTTCATGAGCCAAACTAGGATTTTTAAGAGAAATTAAAGCTTTTCACAAAAACATATTTTATTCTAACACTTCTATTACTTTTACACCCAAACTCATGACTCAAGGTCATAACCCAACAAGTAAACCCAACACTCTTCAAACCCTAACTCCCAATCTCATGATTCATCACAATATACATAAAAATATAAAACTTTTGTATTTATATAAAGAAAATACCACAAATCTATTTATAAATGAGGGTATTGAAGAGAACTAGAAACCCCTACCTCTTGAAGCAAGGAGATGACAACCCAAAATTCACCGACGACAAAACCATGAACTATTTGGATCAAAATGAAGCCCTTGACGAGATCTACAATCTTTCTCAAAGGACCAAGGGGAAAAGATAGCTCTAGGTGAGTAGATCTAAAGATCTAAGTAAAAAAAGTTGAGTTTAGAGAGAGAAGAGAGAGACTCACGGTGTAGAGATGAAAAAGAGAAAAAGAGAGGAAAGAAAATAATGAGAAAAGTGTGTTTTGAGCCTATGTATAGTAGTAGAATAATAGCCCCGAAGTCAATGAAAAGAAGAAGTTAAAACCCCCAAAAAGTAGGGCCCCGACCGTACCCAAAAATCCGAAATGTACTCACAAGGGTCAACCCTTAGAACAGTGGTGTCGACCTTTATGAAGAAATGTTGAGACACTAATATGTGCAGCAGACAAGGGTCGACCCTTGGAACCAGAGGTGTCAACCCTTTATTTCAGTAGCAACACCCAAAACACAACAGTAGACAAGGGTCGACCCTTGGAACCAG